>JAOTBA010000005.1:31876037-31906162 GCA_025629845.1 Erythroxylum squamatum
ATATATATATATATATAAGGACGGAGTTATTTGGAGCTCATTGGTGCACTGAGCCTCCCAAGATTTAAAAAAATTAAATATTTGAGCTCCTATTTTAAATTTCTGACTCCGTCACTGGATATAATTGATTTAGTTTGGTAGTGTAAGTCAATTTTTAAAATGAAACAACTCACCAAAAAAGTTAATGTTCAAGAATGATGCAATTATTTTAATTGGATAAGACAACTATAATTTATACATGAGACTCAGTGAAGTTAGATAGTTCACTTATAACACCTATAAAAATTAAAAAGGAAGAAAGAGAGAAATACATGAAGAATGAGAAGGAGAAGAAGAGATACGGAGAGAAATAGAGGTGGAGAGACAAGGAATGGGAAGGGAGAAAGAGAGAGATGTACAATAAAAAAAAAAAAAGAAAAAAAAAAGAAAAAATAATAAATAGAGGAAAAAAGAGATAAAGATATGATATGAAAAGAGAGGAAAAAGTAAAAAATTAATAAAAATAAAAATAAAAATATTTTAATTTTATACTCTTTGTACAAATAAATGGATTAAAAACTTATTTTATTAAGTGGGATTAGAGAGTTCCGGTTATAATTGTCCTGAAAAATTCATAATTTTCTTCCTTTTAATTGGTAAATTTATTTTTAAGAAAATTTAATTATGCTTAACCAAAACTTTTTAGTTTAATTTAATTTTACCAGCTTGTGGGAAAAAAGTAAAGGAAGAAATATAAATTTTCGTTGCCTATATTATGGTGAGATGCACGTATTATGTTTGAATATGGACATAGCATTTACATTCTTTCTTTATTACAAACGTTTTATTAATTTCTTCAATATTATTTTACAAGTAAGGTATTTTATAAAATTTTTCAGAGAACTCAGCTTGGGTGACCATGAAAAGAGTATAAACACCAAAGGCACTCGGTTGGTTGAGTTAGTGTATCAACGAGGTGTAATTTCCACAATAGTAAGCTTTTACCATAAATCATGACGCACCCTAGAGTTTGCACAGATTAGTCCGAAGTAATTCCTGGGCTCACCCAAAGTACTGCCAGATGATGGGCTTGGATAGCTTAGAATTCACAGGATAGCTCCAATCACAGCATGGCTGTCAGTGGCAATGTCAGTGCAACCAATTCTTGCAAGCTTAAGATTATACTAATGCCATAGAGTATGCCATAGAGTCGGGAGCAATATAAACAGTGAGTCCCTATCTACACGTCAGATGTAGCAATGGGACTGATCTCAAACGTATGCGCAGTCATCTTGTTTACTGAAAGGAATTATCAGAACTGGAGAGTTAACGGCCAGATATGATGTTACCTTTATTTGGTGAATCTGAATTCTAACTTAGGGCCAGCAAGTTTCTTGCCAGGTTTTGCAGCTGAAACATGTAACTTGAGATGCTTTCCTTGTCAATCAATTTGTTTCGCGTGCAACCAACCATTTCCTTACCTCAGTATCCAAACCAAATGCTTGGATTTATTTCCAATCAATGTTCTAATGCCTTGCTTAAATCTTTGACCAGAGATTTTGGGACTAAGCCAGGCCTTGTCTAAGTTGTCGCGGTATGGTGATTTCAGAGCTCAGTTCTGTCTATCTTGTCTTCCATTTCTCTTTTGGAAGGCAACAATTGGAGTTGGATAATTGCTTGCTTTGTTCATCTCTTACGAAGCCCTAATTTTCATTCTATGCACTTGCTTTCTGTGACCAATTTGATTTGACTTTTTGGTTGGTGTTAGAATTTCGAAGATGTTGTGAACTTTGTCCCTAAAATTAGCCAAGCAAGAAAATAATCACATTGGGAATTGTTTTCTTGCTTGGTTTTTTCTTTTGGAACGAATATTCCGTGAAGTCTTCCCTTGATAAGATTCGAACATACATCGTCACTAACTAATGATTTAGTCCTTTCAAACCACAAAAGAAGAAAAAGATCAACTAAGCCTCTGTGGGATTGGAAAAGCTGCTTGCGTGCACCATCTCCTGCCTTGGTTCAGTGGTGGTGGAGCTTTGATGGTAGCAAAAGAAATGGTGTCCCATGGAGGTTGACACTAATATTGGAGGGAAAGAAGTATGTCTTTACATGAGAAGGCACTGTCTTCTTGGATTCCATCACGATCCAACCGTGAGGATGAAAATTAAAGTGCAATATGTGGACCTCATAAGCCTTCAAGTCCCCCACTAATGACATGTAATCATGACTTCCATCTTAATGTCAAATTTCTTGCCGATCATCTGTACAGATTAGCCAGCGGGTTGATTCATAATATCAACCACGAAAAGTGAAAATTTAGAGACTCGAATAAAAGTTGGGATTTGTCAAAAAGTTACATAGGTGCCGTCAGATTCACACTTTTCTTCCACTACCGAGCTTTGCTAAATGTATGTCAACTTTGAAAGTTGAAAATTGGACAGGCCACTGTCCTGACAATCGTTTTCTTCGTGTTCAGCACTTCAGCTTGGGTTCCAAATCTACGTGAAACTGAAATCTAGCGTCAGCAAAGCATTTGAGACCAGTTTAAGCAGGATTTTTACTTGATAGTTTTTGAGTTGTTTATAGATAGCAAGCAAGAAAGTGAGAATTTTTTAACATGCATCCTGTAGCAATTAGTTAATTTTACATTTGTAGCATATTTAATTAAAGATTTTTTATATATATGTTAGTTTAATTAATTAACTTTATATAATAAATTCTATGAGATAATTATATTTTATAAATAAATTATGATATTCATATTACAATTATATCATTATCATTATCATTATCAACAACACCTAGTTGAAGCTCTACTAAGACGTGAAATCTGGGAAAGATCTAATAATAATGAGTCTTACCCTTACCTTATAATTATATATTGTTCAAAAATTGTATTTAGTTATGATCTATCAAAAGTGAACTTGATACATTGGAAAAATTAGCAAAAAGAATTGTTATATTTTTTACTACCTATAACTTATATTAATTATTGGTCAATTAATAAGTGGTGAATATGACATGAATTATATAGAAGTAATAGAATAATCAATATATAATTCAACATTTTAAAGTAATAAGATAGAAGGTTTCATTGTTATCAATTAGTATTAATTTGATAAATTCTTAGTTAAAATGAAATACACTTTGAAATATTTTTCAAATATCTTTAAAAGAATCAATTACTATTATTAGAGGACTCATATGATTGGACTCGAATAGAATGAACACTAAATACATACTCTATATTAAATCAAAATATTGAATGTTAACATGATTAAATTATCTGAAAAATCATATACAACAAAGTTAGTAAAAACTACTCTCACATTCATAATATCCAAATAAACATACTACATTACTAGACCCTAATTTTAATCTATAAATATAATTTATTTAATTAAAGATAAATTAAAAGAAATCATATCTTATTTCCATTCTTAGTGTATTAAGAAGCCTCACAGGTTATACACAAAAATAGTTGAAGAAAGAAAAAGAGTAAATTAATTATGTATGACTTGATTATAAATTTTAGAGTCAAATATAAAATATTAGAAAAAAAGAAACCAACATTGGATATTGGATTTTATTGGAAACTAATTAATAATTTATTATATTAGTTATAATTCTAATTGATTAGTCAACGTTTGATGTTTATACTATACGTGTTTTGTCATTATTTTTTAACTGCAGTCTAAAAAGGTGGTATTTTAGAAAACTGAAAATTAGAAGAAGTTTTTTCAAAAGTTTTAAAGATCATAGAGTTTTTTTTAAGGTTTCTTAAACAACAAGAGAAATCTATGCCTTTCACCCTAAATTATAATTAAACTACTAAAAGACCCAAACCCTATTACAAATAAACATATGATCTATTTGAGCTAACACTCTTGGCATAACCTCTCTACATTAATTAGAGAGTTCTTATAAGAGCAATTTATATTTTAAATCTATAACTTTACTATATTTTGTAATAATAGTTAAAAAAACATATCAATCAAATAAAAATATTTTTTTTTGAAAAGTAAGTAATGAATTAATTCAAAAGGTGGAAATTACAAAATGTATGAATTTACATCTCCGAAGAATGGTGCTCAAACTAATGAAGAAGGTACATAAATGGATACATCCAACATCTTATGCTAGATGTTTCAATTGCATTTTAATAGCATTGGACATGAGTAGATGATTAGTATTGATCAAGATAGTCATTCTTAGTTTATGTCATAAATGGCTCTAACTGTATTCTTTGAACTCTTCAGCCTTACCAAAGATTTTGGTATTTCTCATCCTCCAAATATAGTGCACCAATATAACAAAACCAGTTTTAAAGAGCCTCTGATCTTCTTTATTAGCCCATCTCAATTTGCTAACCCAATCCAATGTATTCATCTAGTTAAGACCCCAATCTTGCAATCCAAAGATATTAAGAAAAGCACTCTATAGTTGTTTGGTTTAAAGACACCTGAAGTATATATGATCTAAGGTTTCAACTTCCCTATAGCATAAAGGGTAATTTGTATTTGGAGATTGAAATTTAATACTATCCTTGGTTACCAATTTGTGTAGAGCAACTAACCATAAGATGAAAGAGTGAGTCGGAACAATACTTGATTCCTATATCAATCTGGAGAGTGGAAACTTGATCGTAGGACCTAGCAACAATTATTTGCATGATTGAGTTCTAAATTTATGAGACTTATGGAGCTCCCATTTGATCTCATCTTCTTGTGTTTGACGTGGAAGGTATAAGGGCCATTATTCAATAATAGATTTGACTCCTCTACACCTATGGAACAACTAATGCCAACTGCTATTTCGGATCAAAGCTTGGACTTTAGTTTGTCCTGGGATAGATCCTCTTAAAGTTGTAAAGAGGTCAGGGTTACATAAAGGCCCTAAGGCATGCCAATTATTAAACCAGAAAGTTGTGTTCTTCCATTTCCAACATGATGCTTGATATGAGGATGCATGAAAGACCTCATATTTGAGATATGTTGAAAAGTGTAAGATTGCGAAGAGGTTTGAGAGTTAATCCATATGCTTTTATGCTTGATGCTAAACATATGAACCTATCTTACTCATAGGCTTTCTTTGTCCCAACATATCCTCCAAAATCTTTTTGACAGCAAAATTATTCTCATTCTACTAGCTGAATTGATTCCCAACCCTCTATATTACTTAGGAAGACATATGACACTCCATTTAACTTTGGATGATCTTCCCTTGTTAGAATTCTGTCCATGCCAAATGAAGTCTCTAATACTTCTATCAATTTTCTTCAGAACTCCCTTAGGGATAGCTAGATGTGATAACAAATAGATATGAAAATTATTAAGAATGGTGATGTCCAATTATACTCTACCTCTATATGACAAGAATCTGTTGTTTCATTGAGAGAGTCTTCTGTTGACCTTTTCTATGAGAGGTCTGCATTCAGTTTCCTTAATCTTTTTGTAAAAATTGGAACACCTAAGTAAATAAGAGGCAATTGGTGAGCACTGAGTCCAACGTTTGCTATCACAGTCATCAAATTTTCAAAAATTTGTCCAGATAGATAAGCAGCACTCTTAATTGGGTTAAATTTGAGCCCAAATACTTCCTAAAATATGTGCAAAACTTTTAAAAGAGTCTCAATAGAAATGGGATCACTAGCACATAGTATGAGTAATTCATCTACAAAAGAGTTGAGTAATTTATGTACAAAAGAGAGTTGTTAATTGATCATTAACAGTTAACAAACGAATGTTATCATCTCTCACTCATACATTATGAGTTTGGATAATATAATTTTTGCATCTTCTCCAATAATATATCTTTGAGTAGATTTTATATGTTATAACTTTGGTCCTATCTAGTATTTTAATTTCTTTTGATCTTCACATCCTAAACTCATAAGGTGTATCTATTTGTTATTAAATAGTTTGTTAATTTTTTATAGATTAATTTTTTAAGCTTCATTTTTTACGTTTCATTGCCACATTTTAAGATATTCTATTATTTCCAGGAGAAAATGAGTCAATGATGGCAAAACATGCAACATGACAATTCTACTATGACATGATTGTTCGGGTTATTTGGATTCATTTAGGTTTTAGGGAATAAGGAGTTTGTATGAAGGATTATGGGTTGGGAGAGATATTTATATGTTTTAAGTTAAGGTCTTTTTCGTATTTTGATCAAAAAATTAAAATCTCAAAATTTTAGTTTTAATGTGGTTGAATGTTTTGCGAAGGTGAAATATTCAAATTTTAAAGATCAATTTAGAATAATCAAAGTTTAAGGGTTAACAGCCTGTTTGGTTCAAGGAATGGAATAGATAAGAAATAGAATAGTTATTCTTAGGAATAGAAAACATAAGAAATAGAATAGAATGAGTATTATTTTATTTGGTTCAAGGAATGGAATAGATAAAGAATTTCTATGCCAATGTTTGGTTTGAAAATATAAACTTAGAATGACAAATGATAACTAACAAAAAAATCAAAATATCCTTATTATTATTATTATTGTTGTTGTTGTTATTGTTGTTGTTGTTGTTGTTATTAATTTTTATTATTATTATTAAATTTCTTCTTCTTCTTCTTCTATTGTTGTTGTTGTTGTTGTTGTTGTTGTTGTTGTTGTTGTTGTTTTTGTTGATGTTGTTGTTTTTGTTATTATTATTATTTTTATTTTTATTCTTAATTTTATTATTCTTATTATTACTAATTATTAGTATTATTAATAATTAATAATAATTTTATTATTATTATTAATTAATTATATTATTTATTATTCTTATTATTATTATTATTATAAATTTTCTACTTTTTATTATTCTTATTATTATGAATTTTATCAATTAATTTTATTTTAATTATTAATTTGCTTATTATTATTAATTTTCTTCTTCTTCTATTTTATTATTAATATGTCGAAGAATAAAGTTGTCTTAGATAAGAATAGGTTTTCTTGGAATAGATAAAGATAAGTAGGAATTGGTATTAGTTATTCCTCAAACTTGCAGAAAACATATTCTTGATGATTAGTTATTCTATATTTGTTTCTAACCAAACAAAGGTTTAAATAATGGAATAGGAATATGCTAGGAATATAATAACTATTCCATTAAACCAAAAAGGCCATAAGTATTTTAATAGTGAAAGTTTAAAGAGCAATTTGGTAAAATAAAATTTAAGGTTTGATTCGGTAGTCATGACCATGTACATGACGTTTTATTTTATGTATTAAATTCTTCTGATTTATAAAAAAAAGAAAGAAATTTAAGGGATTATTGAAAATTTTGCGCATATTCTCCGCGGATGTGTGTATATAATAAGTTAACGGCTACAGCCAGTATAGAATGGAATCTGGGTATTGTTTCCTTTTGTCCCAATCACTTGCTTTTGTTTTGTGGCTGTCACTCAACCTTGTCCTTTCCTAGTTTCATACATCCTCTGTGTGTAATCAAAACATATATGTCGTTAATTTATTTGCATCTCATCGAGAATCAAATCAGCAGATATCCTCAACTAAGAATTTAATCCCTGACGAAGAGTTAAAAGTATTTTCCCGTATGTCAGGGTCCCAAGTATAATAAGTCTTTACAGTCTTGTTTGAGGGTAACGGGAAAAAATCTATGGGTATGGAATGAAAACCTCTGTTTGGTATCAACAGGGATAACACTTTGATTCCCCTATTTTCAGCAATACTTCATACCTGTGAATTACTAGAAGAATGGAATTCATTATTGGCTATACTCCATTCCCATTCCTTACCATATTTATTCCTATTCTTATTTTCATTCCCATACGTGAACCCAACGCTCCTAAATCAAATCGACTACTGCTAACAAGTAGTAGAGTGGAATATGAGGCATATTAACCTCCAAGCCCACTAATTTTAATAGGGCCTACACGTGCTTGACTAGTCAAAGAGTGAAAAGGTTCGATTTCTCCTTTCAATTTATGACACGTGGATGTCGACAATTCGTCTATCTAAATAAAAATTGTATTTTATTTAAATAATTGTAAATAAATTTAGACAGAGACTTGTGGTTGTGGGGACGGAAATGGAAAAGCATTTATTATGACACTAAGACGCGAGTGTAGCTGACATGGCTAGCGTTTATTGGCTGGATGATTCAACTCCGCACTTTATGATCATGGTTTCGTGTGGACCGCTTTTTTTCTTCCACATTTCTGATTTTTAAATTAATATACAGTTGGCATCAGAACATTTTTTAAGGAATCCAATAGAGGTTAACCAATTTTGTTTTGACTCTTCATAATTTATTAAGGATACGTAATTTAAAAAAAAAATCATATTTGGTTGGTCCATCCTAACTGTGCTTTTCAACCTTAACATAGCTGCCATGGCATTAAATTTTTTTTATTTCAATGTCTAAGTTTTTAAAATTTTTAGTTAGGTATCCAAAATTTCTATGGCCAAAATATGCAACCTAATATATATATATATATATATTAAATCTCATTTAGACACCAACCTATAGAAACCAGACATAAATCAGGCATGAGACTAGCACAACGTATGCAAAATGGGTGATCCTAATAATTGGTTTCATGAGACTTTTAGGTATAGGACCATCCTTTTCAACTTTACCGAACCAATCCACCAAATTTCCCAAAATGTAAGGCTTGAGCAAGGCCACCAAAGCTGTAAAGCAGATAGGTGTGTGCCTCGTGAAGGGAGGAAAATCATTCTTAGCGAAAAGGAATTTATCGGAAAAAAGGGCTATGATCCCTACCCAACCCAACCCTTTAAGCAAATATCTCCCTCCGCTCACATGTCTAAGTCAAAGTCTTTCATTTCCTCTTTGTCTTTGTGAACAAGGAAGACGCATAAGAGCTATCAATTGAGCAACGAACACCCATCATCATTGGTTAGAAGGAATCACTACGAGTACAGCACAAATTGAAGAAAGAATTCAAATTAACCATCATAAGTTTCTTTTTGGATAAGCAATATTTATTCACTCACTTATCTGGATTCGTTTGGCAACAAAATGCTTGCGTAGTACTAGTATAATATAATCACACTCAACGTAGAAATCATTTCGATATCTGAAACTAGCAATCAATACGAAGATTACTTCAAATTCACAACTAAGAATATTAAACTGAACAAAAGCATGGCGATCTTAAATTAAAGAAGACTTTGTACGTAGTAACATAAATTTATTATAAAGATGACTGGACAATCGGACACCCCGAGGATTTTTCTTCGTCAGGTAGCAGCCGCTCTCTTGGAATAAAACCAATATGTGTAAATTCCAGCTGAGGTATGTCTCATTGTATGTATCTACCCACCCACCAATAAGTACAAACATTTGTGAGTTACTGCGTCTGGTTCATGCCATTAATTATAATCAATAAAAACTTTGATCGTATCTGGTCAGCAAACTTATTTAATAACCGAAGCAGACATTTTAACAAATCATTTGGGATCTGAATTAGAGAGAAGCACTGGCTAATTATGGAAGCATGCATAAGTTAAAATGAGTGAAAAGTAACTAACCTTTCGTTAATTCTAACCACATCAACGGTGCATGCTTGGAATATCCGTATGGATTAATTTGTTAAAGTGTAGATCATGCAAGCTAATTTTGATAAAAATATAAAAAGAAAAAGTATATAACCATTTTGTAAATTTTATATTCAAACAGAAAAATAAAAAATAAATTAATATTAGTTAGATGAGATCACATGATGCTATATAACGGCCATATGCTCCCGAACGTCAACAAGGGTATGTGTGTGTCCGTGTTTTAAGTTTAACCCTAGTTAAAAAAAAAAGCTTCGTTCTCAGCTAGACAAAGACCCTTTGTCAAGCTTTCCCAAATAACGGCGTGTTACTCTCTTTCTCTCTCGTTAGCTTTGTCAAGCTTTCCCAAATAACGGCGTGTTACTCTCTGTCTCTCTCGTTAGTATTCAGAAAAACGGAGCATTGGGGCTTGCTTTTCGTTTCCATTTGTTTCTCTTATTTGTGTGTGTGGGAGACAGTGAGGGAGACAAAAGGGGGCATTCCAAGGTTTGTGCTTTTCGGGTTGAGGGATGGTGGTGAAGATGATGAGGTGGCGGCCTTGGCCGCCGCTGGTCTCTCGGAAGTACGAGGTGAAATTGGTGATCCGGCGAATGGAGGGGTGGGATCTGCTGGCGCGTGACGCTCAATCGTCTGATAAGGAGAGTTCGGAGAAACTAACTGTGGAGGTTCGGTGGAAAGGTCCGAAATTGGCCTTGAATCCGTTGAGGAGGACGGTGAAGAGGAATTTCACTAAAGAAGTCGAGATCTCTGGGGAAGGAAACGACGTGGCCGTCGTTGAGTGGGATGAGGAGTTCCAGAGTTTCTGCACTTTATCGGCTTATAAAGAGAATGTGTTTATTCCCTGGGAGATCGCTTTCTCTGTCTTTAATGTAAATTTCGTTCTCTCTCTACAGAATTTTGTCTCTCTCTTTGATATGGGTCGTTTTTGTTTTTCCTTTCCCCAATCTTGAATTCTTTTTGTTCTTAGGAGAAGTTGGTTCTTTTTTTTTTTTTGGTTGTTGTTTTGTTAGTTTTCTTTCAGGTGAATTGTTTAGTTTTCTTTTGGATTGTTTGACTAAAGAGTTTCGAATCGATCTTTACTACTCTAGGGGTTGTTTTTGCTTGTTAGATTCAATAGATGGTTTGACTTTTCTAAAAAGCTCCAAGCTTTTACATATTTTATCAGATTGTTTGACTGATATTCATTTTTCTGCGGTTAGAGGTGTCCAATCAAATCTGAATCTGGTTTTGAGATTTTCAAGCCTTTGTCGATTCAAGGGATTATTTCGAATTTTCCATTTGAAAATTGCATTTATTCGTCTATGATTATTTTGTTTGGAGCCCTGTGTTTAGGACCTGGAATTGATTGAGCACAATTTTAGGTTTTTTTGTTAGTAGAAGTTCTTTTTTGTTGTTATAGGATGAAACTTTCCAATGATTTTATATTCTTGAAATGACAATTATACTTTTCGAGATGTACTTAGTTGCGATTTCCTCATGCAGGGTGTAAAACAAGGGCCAAAGAGCAAGGTTCCTGCAATAGGAACAGCATCATTGAACCTTGCTGAATTTGCTTCTGCTTCTGAACAAAAGGAGTTTGAACTAAGCTTGCCTCTAATTCTTTCTGCCGGTGCTCCCAAGCCTTGCCCCTTGCTTTGTGTATGTCTTTCAATTTGTTTCATTGTCCAACTTAGCATTCTTTTAATTTTTGGTATCATTCAAATTTTATCTCTTGTTTTTTCATATCTGAGTTTTATTTGGCTTTGTCAGATATCTCTTAACTTGCTGGAATTGCAAGCTGCTCCTGAAAACACAGAGCTAGTGCAGAGAGCAGTAGTACCTGTTTTATCACCACCTCGAACTGGGGAAACTGTATCGATCGATAAGGATGAGTTGTCTGCAATAAAAGCTGGTCTTAGAAAGGTCAAGATTTTCACGGAGTATGTCTCAACAAGGAGAGCAAAAAAGGCCTGCAGAGAGGATGAGGGTAGTGAATCCAGGTGCTCTGCAAGGAGTGATGATGGTGAATATAACTATCCATTTGATTCGGATTCACTTGATGATTTTGAGGAAGGAGAATCTGATGAGCTTAAGGATGATTCTACTATTAGGAAGTCCTTCAGTTATGGCACACTGGCTTACGCAAACTGTGCAGGAGGATCATTTTATTCCAACACAAGAAAAGGTGGTGAAGATGAGGGTTGGGTATATTATAGCCACCGTAAGTCAGATGTGGGCTGCTCCCAAAATGATGATTCAACTCCATCAGTCTCTGAACCATCTCTATTGCAAAGCTCAAAACGCAGCATACTGCCTTGGAGGAAGAGGAAGCTGAGCTTTAGGTCTCCCAAGGCCAAGGGAGAGCCATTATTGAAGAAGGCTTATGCTGAAGAAGGTGGGGATGATATTGATTTTGATCGTCGCCAACTTTCATCTGATGAAGCTCATCCTCTTGGGGTCAGATTCTATTTTTTTGTTCTTTCTTGTAATATGATTCTCTTTGAATATTTGCCTTTTAAACTTCCTGTTGATTTGACTTAGTTCTGATTCACAACTGCAACTGTTATTGCAGTGGAACAAAGCAGAGGATGATTCATCAGCAAATCGATCATCAATATCCGAATTTGGAGATGATAATTTTGCAGTAGGCAGTTGGGAGGTAAAAGAAGTAATTAGCCGTGATGGACTCATGAAACTTCAAAGTGAGGTGTTCTTTGCTTCTATTGATCAACGAAGTGAGCGTGCGGCCGGTGAAAGTGCCTGTACAGCCTGTGTTGCCGTCATTGCTGATTGGTTTCAGAACAATCGTGACCACATGCCTATTAAGTCTCAATTTGATAGTCTGATAAGGGAAGGATCACTGGAATGGAGGAGCCTATGTGAGAAAGATATCTACAGGGAGCGATTCCCTGATAAGCACTTTGACCTTGACACAGTCCTTCAGGCAAAAATACGACCTTTGGCTGTAGTTCCTGGCAAATCTTTTATTGGCTTTTTTCATCCTGATGGAATGGATGAGGGAAGATTTGACTTTTTGCATGGTGCCATGTCCTTTGATAACATTTGGGATGAGATCACTCGTTCAGAATTTGGAAGTAGTGGTGAAGCGCGTGTTTATATTGTGAGTTGGAACGACCATTTCTTTATTCTGAAGGTTGAACCAGAAGCTTATTACATCATTGATACATTAGGAGAGAGACTCTACGAGGGATGTGATCAGGCATACATTTTGAAATTTGACTGCAATACCGTTATCCACAAATTACCAAATGCTACCCCTTCCTCCAATGAAGGACCAATGGGTGATCATCAGGTTTTGTCCATGGAGAACCAGCAGGTTGACTCAAAGGAGACCTCTGTGTCAGGGGCAGTAGTAACCAATTCTGAGCAGCAAATGAAGGATGAAGGGGAGGTCTTATGCCGGGGAAAAGACTCCTGCAAGGAGTACATTAAGAACTTCTTGGCTGCAATACCTATTAGGGAACTGCAAGCAGACATCAGGAAGGGTTTAATGGCGTCAACACCTCTTCATCACAGGTTACAGATCGAGTTCCATTACACGCAATACTTGGAACAACCTTTAGCTCAAATTCATGCAGCAGAAATGATGGCAAATCCACCTTACGATACTGATGTTGTGGCAGCAGAGGTTGCTGTTTAGAGATTTTAATGTAAATCTTAGGATGTGTGATTAGTCTAACTTGGTTTCTCTAATGTTGTGGATAAAGGATGGGAACTTATTTTAACTTTTTGGAGGAGTATGGAAAAGATAAAGAGTTGTGTTTTTACTAATCCGGTCTTCCAGTGGTGCTAAATCTTTGGCGCCTCTCTAATGTTTGTACGTTCGGTCTTCTTGCTGATGTTGGTGACCAAGTGAGTCATCTAAGCATAAAACTTTTCCCTGTTTAAGAAAAAGGTTGTTGTCAAGTACTTTCAAATTTCAACTGCATATCACTTTGACGGTACCATCGGTTCTCTTTTTTCTATTAGTAGTATATCTTCTGCACACTTTGAATGCGGAAAAACAGGAACCGAACTTTTTAATGCTAGTGATGGAAACAACCATTGCCAATGGATTTTGAAGTGAGAATCTGAATTTCTTGCAATAAACAAGTTGCGAGATTTTATCTTACAAGGCATATTTTGATTGGAACGTATATTTCCTCTCCCTGATCCGTGCTGATAAAAGCTGTAAAGAGAAAGCAGGTCTTGAAGGGCGTGGAAAGGATTCTTAGAAATGCATGTTCCTTTTCTTTGGGATAATTTCCCACCAAGGTTCCCCGTATGATTCCTTGTTCCTATGCACTGTATATTATAACATGCAGTGAATCGTAAGGCTCCATTAAAGAATACAATAAAGTTCCTACCACACACTGCACGTTCATAACTAAACCTTCCCTTCTTGATATTGCATTTCGTTGAATAGAGAGGATATTCCCCTGTAATTGTCATATGCACTGTTTGATTTATTCGTTAGAGTAAGCCATAACTATGTCACATTCGTGGATTTCATAACATGGGCGGTCCAGCTTAAATCACCAAACAAGAGTTTGCCCATGAATCCCCTCTGAAGTAATGAAAGACGTGTTTTGAAAAATGGAGCTTTCCTTTTGCGCACGATCTTTACGTCAGGATTGTGGAGTTTTCCACTTTGATGTCATCCTCTTCCTGCTCTGCATATTGAATTAGAACTGTTACTTTCTGTCGATTTGCTTTGTTTATTTTATGGTATGAAGTGAAGCTGGCGATGACAGTGAGGAAGCCTGACGTTATAGAAAAATAAAAACGTTGACATAGAACAACATTTCTGATTTTTTTTAAAAATAAAAATAGAAATTTGTTTAGTTATTAATGTTAATATAATTATATTTTTGTTACTGATAATATTACATATTAGATAAATTTTGAATAAATTAAATTTATTTAATTTCTTATATAATATTTTTTGAAGATAAATTATCAATAAAATTTTTGAAACAACCTCTTTACTAATTAGGAGTAAGGTTGTGTAATACCAGACCTCTTCACACCCCGCGTGGATACGGGATTTCTACTGGGTGTTGTTGTAAATTATCAATACAAATTTTAATATATTTTAATTATTAAATCAAATTTTATAATTTGAAAATATTTTAAATTTGATTATATTTATTAATAATTATTAAATTAATTTTAAATAATTATTACAAAAATTAAATAAATTATCAAATAAAGTTCAACTATTCATAATTTAATTTATTAAATGTAATATTAAATTAAATGGTTCATAATTTTTGTTAATAATTAATATATTAAATAATTAAATAATATATATTTAGATGATAGTAATCATATTATGAAAAAAGCACAAACAGAAAATAAAACCAGTTTTTTCTTATTTTCAAAAATTTTAAAAACCGAAAAAAAACCAAAACTAAAATAGAAAACTAATTAGATTTTTCTGCTAAATTTGAAAACAAAAAATAGATGAAAATAAACACATGCCTGTTGAATTTAAACACCTGAATGAGGTTGGCCTTTTAGTTCTACGATTATTTATTGAGCTTGTTCTAACAGAAAATTTTCTAAAAATTTTTGTTTGATTCACGTTGGAAGTCTCCTAGACATGTTTACATGCAGAAACACTGCACAAGGTTTGGTCTAATATGCATGTGCATTGAGGTGTAGGTTGTTTCAGCCTGTACAGTTTGTGTTGGCCTACCGGTGAGAAAAAGATGCTTCCCTGAATGGAGAAGAAGAGCTCGACTTTTAGAATATGAATACAACTCTAGCATGCCCAATTGCACTTGCACATGATTATGACCCCACTTTCAATCAAAGGGCCTTTTCTTGAGGAAGAAGAGAATAAAAAACTTGCCACTAGCTCTCTTAAGCTTAAGCTTAATCTTAATCTTGATGCAAGCACAAGTACCATTAGCTTCACTTCTTCTGTATTAGGTCCAACCATTTTCATTTTCCTCTTCGTTTCCAGAAAAAGTTGTCCCAAAATTTAAACCCTTATAATTCCTTATCTCGTTCTGCCACACCCTTGATATAATTTTCTTATGCTATGTTCTTGTTGCAAATGGATGGATTTCCTCTTCAATAAGTAACACAAACTGTTGAATTGAGATCAAAGAGTGGAATCTAAGTATTTGCTCTAAATGAATCACGTGGTCTCGTATTCATAGCCTAACGGAAGAAGATATGAAGCATCTCGTTGTTCTAAATTCTAATGTAGCAGGCAAGAAAGCTGTCATAAACTTCTAGAGAAGGCCTCTGGCGTGGATGCTTCATCATGAGTTCACACCTTTGCTTTATTGCACAGTATAACTTTTTTTAATACAAACCAGGACTTTACCTTCTAAAATTAAGGAGAGCCATGTGCATGTTCCCAGCTCATTATTCCATACTTGTCTTCACAATGATTTATGTTCGAGTTCAAGAGGCTCCACATGTCCTAAATGAACTTTGCAGTATATTCTTGAGGTGCATTTTCAACTACTCAGGAATAACACCATTCTACAATGTGCACAAGAAATGACCAAAAGAAGCAGAAGAGGAACAAGCAAACAAATCCATTTTCCATTACAGGCAGGGGCCACACCTTGCATATTATTTATCAAAGCTCAATAAAGAGGGGTTGGAGGAGGAAAGCGTAATTCTATACGTAGATAGTTCAACTGGTTCTTAATATTCCTGTCAGAAATAATTAAAAGTTCGTTCCTATCACGCCATGATGCTTTACGATAATCGCGTTACTTAATAATACACTAATCAATGTTCATTAATTATCTGCAGGATCCTGGAAAACAAGAACTAGACTACTAACTTCAAATCTTTCAATAACAAAATCATAGGGGCAGTAAGTGGCAAATGAGCTTAATTTACAGGATACAGAGAACACATATTTGAAGTGTTCGAAGGAGCACTTCACAACTGCAGAACAACTAGTGTTATTCGATGTACATTTTAACTGTCCTCAGGCAGACATACCTATCGAATCCCATTACTAAGTACACAACATCAAGTGAGAATAATCAAGTGAAGTTAAAATGGACACCAAAGTTAGGTGAGACATACACAAATATCCTAAGTGGCAGCAGTAGATTTATCTTGAATTCTTCTAGCTGCAGATGGGACATTTAACCAATCCATTTTCGTTACACTCAGGGCATCTAATTTGCATCTCCTCGCGAACCATATCTGTGTAGATTTTACGACTGCCATTACAATCAGAGCATACTACAAAACGAAGGTTGCCACATCCTGTACAAGGGGAACTAGATAGGCTTAATGGGATACCTTCCAACAGCTTCTTCAGCTTTCCTTGCTCATGTAAGCTGACAACTTCATCAGCTCCTCCTATGTCTCTTCCCTTGATAAAAAGCCTTGGAGGAATCACTCTACCACCCAATAATCTCCAGAGTTCATCCCTGAATTCAAGGTGTATCGAAACATCCCTCTCAAAGAACCTCACCTTGAAACTTTCCAATAAAAATCTAATAGTATGACAATCCTCAAATGTCTTTCTTATGCTTCTGAAGCTTGTTGAGTAAAAAATGACGGAGTCAGTTCCTCCAGGTGGAGATTTCTCTTCAAAATCGGAAAGGGATGGGCATTCTTCACTTACCTCTGCTTCATTTATCGAGTAATACTCTGCAGTGATCTCTGCTGTTTCTAAACTCTCAGAATTATCAATGGCGGGCACTTTATCGTTTGCCTCTAAGCAGGATGCAGTGTTCAACTCATCACAAACATGAAGTTCCAAGTCCAATTCTTCATCTTTTAAGTCTCTATTATGGTGAGATAAGCTAGTATTTCCAGCAGCAACTTCATGAAGATTGCCTTTCTTGTGATCAACTTGTATGTAAAGTGATGGAAGGTGCAGGTTCTGACTGGAAAACTTCTCTGTGATGTTAAGATGAGAAACCAGACCTTGTTTCAGTGTGTTTTTGCTGGGAGTGAACTTCAATTTCCTTAGAAGTCTCCCCTTCACTGATTTCATCTCTTACAATTTGCCTGCTAGCAGAGTTGAAGGGAGTATGATCAAATGGATGAGTTGAAGGAAAATTTGGTTTGGTGAGTTGAATTGACCTGTGGAGAACAATAGGGTACAAAAGGCTAAAGATGCTTCTCTTTCGGTTTGCAATGTTGAGAGTAGAGAAACTACAAAGGCTGCATGTTGTTGCTTTTAAAAGTTGCTAATTGATCACTGCACAGGCTGTGGGGGCAGGAAGGTGTCCCCGGAGTCCCTTTTCCACTGTAGTGGACCGAACCCTTTTATCTACAATTGGGACCTCGTTATGGTATGAAGAGCATGACCAAACGAAAGTTAGAAAGGGTGGTGCTCACACATTTGATTAAGACACCCTTGATTATGCCTTGTCACCTTAAAGTGGCTTATTTTGATTGGTTGCATAGAATTATCAACAAAAAACAACTCTACAAGGACCAGAATTGCACTCAAAGTAGACAAAGGTGTGCCCAAGCTCATGCTTCGATAGCATGGAAAAACAGCTTTGTACAATTTGAACTTTCCCTTACCTTTTCATTGTCTAACAAATGGATCTTCTAAGCAACCACCATATGTTGCACCACCTTTATAGCAATTGTGCAGCCGCTAATCACTCAAATGGATTGAAAAGCCGATTCCAAGGCTTCAATAATTTAAAGCTAGTCATCTCCACAGTCAAGTAACTGAGAAACTTATAATGTTTAACATAATAATTACTAAACGAACTAGTCTCTACTGAATATGTATTGGTTACAGTCACCACTCCCGCTCTGAAGCTATTCTGTCCAGTGTACGAAAAATGATAATATAACAAGGTAGTGCTGTTATCAACGATCATTTACATTGAAATTATTTTCGGAGAAACCTGAAGCATTATCGATTGTGAGATAGTGACATCATCACAAAATTTCTTCTATAATGAAACGGAATCCACATTCCATCCTACTTTTTCTCCGTAGTAATTGCATTTGAACTGTAATGCAATCCAACCGAAATTAAGTCAATGTACTTGTAACATTTAACTACTTTCCACTTTGCCATTTGATCATTTTATGGTCTCTTATACAATATTCCGTCCGTTTTACCTCCAAGGGGAGCGGCTTACTTCCGAATTCAGCTCTATTAGAACAGCATTACCATAAACAAACAAAACGCTGAAAACAACTGTGCAAACATAAGAACCATAATAACTAAACACAGAACAAGATTGACATTCGTCGATCGTCATTCCTCAGCGAGGTAGGTAAGGTCCTTTTATGAAGAAGTATATCTTTTAAATTACAACATACGTACACAATAAAGAAGTTGAAGTAGCTGGAAGGTACAAGCTAATGGAGAAAGCTTCAAAGCACTCAACTATCGGCAACAGATGATGCGAATCCGATGTCAAAGTCAAAGGAAATGCAAGTTAATTGGTTTTTGTCCCCATCAAACATCTTCATTGTCAGAGCGTATGAACCCTGCAGATTACAGTGATTGTCAAAAGCGTAAATTGACACAAAATAAGTGCAAAACGGTTTTAATTTGCTCAAAGAACAAATATCAGCACTTGCCATCCATGAGAAGTTACATGAAAATGCCTAAAGAGAACAAGCAGTGACAACATCGAATATGCTAAATAACCGGATTGAAGTATACTTTGGATCTAAGTAGACTTATTCCAAATCCACCAATAAGCAATTATTGTGACATTATTAACATATAGATAGACTGATACATAAAAGTTGTCAGTAAAACTTGCAGTAGTATTTCATCATTCCTTCTTCCTCTGCCTTATGCCCTCTGCATTTCATAACGACTAAATTTATAAAGGGGAAGATCTAGGGGCATGTCTTAGAAATAATAGAAAAGCGGCCAAACAGTGTGTCAGGAAAATATTTCATCATTCTAAAAAATTAAGAGCCCAACTTCAACAAAGGGTTAAGAACAGGTTATCATAATAAAACTGGCAAAGTGCCTCAGAAATTTTATGGCCATTGATTAGTGAATAACTCAGAAAGATGACAATGTGTTGAGAACAAAATACAAGAATACATACAGTGCAATCATGATCAATCAGTAATTTGTCAAATCTGTTTATTGCAAACAAAAAGACACTTCTACATTTGGTCATAATTTTTGTTTTCAATGACAGGGGCACTTCCACTGCTTATAAACCAAAGAAAATTCTGCCATTCTGCAAGAAGTTAAAGATACATGCCAATGTCGAAAGACAGCATTTATATTATCTTTTAAAGAAAACTGAAAGAAAGTAATTGTAAAGAAATACTTGAACAATTCACAACTTGAAATATCAAAGTCACAACCCTATCTCAAGTAAGCATTTCACTTAATTTAACAGCCAACATATTAAAATGTCCTCTAGCATAACATACACAACATCTTTACAAAGTTTATCGCTTAGAATTGTCAGGCAATACCCAGGCTCAACAAAGTCTAGAATCGAAATTCCCCAGAGAAATTAATCAATTTTTTTCTTTTTTGGATGATGCTCTCATAAGCAAGTAAATCATTTGTGGGCTAATTATAAGTGTCTGGAAGATTTTAGTTCTATTTTTAAAAATGCATGATTGGCTCAGTGAAGCTCTTCTAGAGTACTCAGTTTGTAAGCATCCAATAAAAGCGACATTTATAAAATTGAACCAACCCCATGTAAGTCATCAACAGAAATCTAAAATCTGACAATACATTTTGCATAGCTAACAACTCAAGCAAAGTAAGTAAAATTTCACCAATCAGAATTTCCCAACAAGGATCAATTCAATAATCCTGCGTCGGGGACTCAAGTTCAGCTTTATAATTAAGTATGCAAACTCCGTTTACTTACCGGTGGGGTGAATCCAGGTAAAACTTGAGAGTGAGCCACAACGAAGTCGCCAGTGGTGACAGGACATGATGTCTCATCACAGAGGTTATGGGTTTCGGTATGGATGTGCCACCCGAAGTATGCAACCTCAATCTGCAGTTTTCCTCCAGAGATTGATTTATCTAGTCAACGAACATCAAAATCCCACTATTTTCAAGCCCACACTCGTATATTCACTTTCAATAACAAAAGAAAGACTGTAGAAAGGAACAAATCTAAACTTTATATGACTTATTCATACCGGTGTTGGCGGAGATGCTGAAGGTTGCCGGCTCGCCTCTGGCTATCGGGTACGGCGTTATTTCCACTCCGTTAACCTTCACGTCGTATTCTGCTTTCTTATCTAAATCAACCAATTGGTCAATAGAAAAAGGTCAAAATTGAAACAAACATACGACACAAAACGAAAAGAACAATCTTTCAAATGATGGTAAGGAATCGAAGAGACGGACCACAGTACTTGATATCAACGGCAACGATGAACGGCGCCATCAAAAGAACAGCCAGAAGCAGAGGAGCAAGCAGCTGACAGCGAATCATGGCCATTAATTACAACACTGATTTAGGGTTTGAAGAAGATAATTATAGAGAGATCGGATTGTGAGGCTTGGGAGTAGAGATGAGGGTTTATATTAAGAATAGAGTTCGAGAAGGAGGTCAAGTTTATCGGGTGGCTTTTGTCTTGATCGTACAACAAAAACCGAGTAATCCGATTTGACGACTGTGATTCGTCTGACAGCGTGGGAGTGGGTGCATGCAATCGGGGCCAGCGTGGAAGCGACGAAACAAGGAATGGCAGTTGCGGCAGGGGAAGTTAGCTGGCGAAAGCGTTGAATTGTTATTATCCTGTTAATTAATGGCTAATTATAAAAATTTTAATATTTTTTAATATATTAATTAGAGTTATTAAAAATAATAACAAAATATTTTAATTTTTAGTTTATTTCAAAATTTTATTGTTGACATTAACAGACAGGGACGGATCCCACTGTCACCAACAAATTTCCTATAAAAGAATTATTATTTTAAGTTTTGCCTCTATAAAAAAATAAAATTTTATTCCCATTAAAATTTGGCCCTATTAAAAATAAAATTTTGCCCCTATTCAAAAAAAATTCTAGATCTGCCCGACTCATTTGATACGTAACCTATTAATTCTTCCATCTCTAACACAAACCTTGTTTTGCATTGTGTTGCCATCTCCTAGTTAGTCGTGTTGTGTTACTAATTTAAGCTATTTTCTTTTGTTTTGTGCAGCCATTTCCTTTGTGCACACTCATAATTTTATTAATATTTTACACTATACAATTTGTTGGAGTTGGATACCTTACAAAGCTTTCACACCTTTTTCACTCACTTTGCTTTTTGAGTTTTTGTATAATGTATGCAATGGCCAAATGACAATATTTGAAAAGAAGCAAAGCCGGTAATAACCGACTATAATGTCAACTTCACTTAAACTATCCAAAGGAGTTCAAAGACAACTCATAATCAAGAAACATGTATTTAAACCAAGTTTAGTTTTTAACATTCTCCCTTAAACTTAGTGTAATCATTCTGAGTATGTTCTTCAACTTGTAAAATAGCTCAACTTTCAAGGGCTTCATGAAAATATCTACTATTTGATCTTAAGGTGCACACACTCAACTGTAATTTCTTTATCTTTAACCAAATCTCGATTGTAGTGATGTTTAATGTCAATATGCTTACTTCGACTATGGAATACTGGATTCTTTGTTAAGGTGATTGCTGATTTATTATCGTAGTAGATTGTCGTTGGATTATCTTGTTGTTGCTATAATTCGCTAAGCATCATCTGTAGCCAAATCGCTTAAGTAGAACAATTTGTTGCTGCTATAATTCGCTAAGCATCATCCGTAGCCAAATCGCTTAAGTAGAACAATTTGTTGCTGCTATATACTTTGCTTCTGCGGTTAAAAGAGCAACTACTTCTTGTTTCTTTGAAGAACAAGAAAATGCTCCAAAACCAAGATGAAAGACATAACCTAAAGTATTTTCTCTCTTTTCAATGTCACTAGCCCAATCACTATCTGTATACCCAACTAATCGTATATTTTTATTGTTTGAATAAAATATGTCATCATCAATCGTACCTTTAATATATTTTAAAATTAATTTTGTGGCTTACCAATGAGATTGTTGTTGTGAATCCATAAATCTGCTCATAATTCCCACTCTTTAAACAATATATGGCCTAGTTGCAGTTAAGTATCTTAGACTTCCAATAAGTCTTCTAAAGTTTGTTGCATCATCTAAATCACCACTGCCATCTTTCGCAAGCTTTAACATTTCTTCAACTGGTGTTAAAATTGGCTTACACGCATCCATCTGGAATTTATTTAAAATATCTTTTGCATATTTTCCATTGTGAAATAAATATGTCTTCATTTGTTTTCTTTATCTTGATTCCAAGAAAGTAGGACATTAATCCCATATCTATCATCTCAAAGTGAGCGACCATATCCTTCTTAAATTCTGACAACAATCTTGAATTATTAGTAGTAAAGATCAAATAATCTATTTAGAGACAAACTATAACAATGTTTCCTTTCTTATTGATCTTGATATACAAAGTTTGTGCATATGGGCACTTATGAAAACCATGTTCAATGAAATAATTATCAATAGTAGTATACCATGCCCTCGGTGTTTGTTTAAGACCATACAATGCCTTCTTTAGCCGATAAACCTTATCTTCTTCTCCTTGCTTTACATAACCTGCTAGTTGCTCAATGTATACTTCTTCTTTAAGTACACCATTCAAAAAAGCTTATTTGACATTCATTTGATAAATATTCTATTTACTTTAAGCAGTAAGTGAAATGATTAAACGTATAGTATCCAATCTGGCAACAGGTGCAAATACTTTAGAATAATCAATACATGACTTTTTCTTATATCTTTTTGTAGCTAATCTTGCTTTAAAGCATTTCTCCATTGGGCTTGTACTTTATCTTGTATACCCTTTTGACACCAATAGGCTTCTTTCCTTTTGGTAAAGTGGTTAACTCCCATGTTTTATTCTTTTTTATGGAAAATATTTTTTCATCCTTTGCTTTAATCCAAAGACCATCATTCACTGCTTCCTCAATCATTACTAGATCACATTTTGCAAATAAAGCATAATGGGCTACAACTTCATCATCATTACCTACATGATAATCTTTCAAATAAGTGGGTGGATGACATTCTCATTATGAGCGCCTAAGTGAAGGTGAAGTAGGAGGAGATGACACTTTGGGATCAATATGAGTTGGCTCTTTAGGAACTGATGGTGAAGATAACTCTTCAGTTTGATTAGTCATTTCTAGTTCATTGTTTATGAACACCGGTACTGGCAATGATTTCTTTTCTTTTTCTGACTAATTCCATACTCCATCTCCTTTAAAAGTAACATCTCGACTAATGATCACTTTTTGAGTCTTTGGATTATAAAGCTTATAACCTTTTGTTTCTATGCTGTAACCAAGAAATATACATTTTTCTACCTTATCATCTAGCAACTTTCTCAACTCATCAGGCATATGTGAATATGCTATGCAACCAAACACCCTCATATGACTAAGGTTAGGCTTTCATCCACTCCATGCTTCTTGTGGAGTTTTATCATAAACATTTTTAAAATAACACTTATTAAAAATATATAAAAATATATATCGTACAAGCCACGACCTCTGCCCCGAAACTTTTAGGTAACTTCTTACAAAATAATATGCTTCTCACCATATTCATGATAATTTTGTTTTTCCTTTTTGCCATGTTTAATTAGTCGTTTCTAATTTATTGTTTATGAACACGGGTACTGACAATGATTTCTTTTATTTTTTCTTACTAATCTCATACTCCATCTTCTTCAAAAGTATCATCTTGACTAATGATCAGTTTTTGAGTCTTTGGATTATAAAGCTTATATCCTTTTGTTTCCATGCTGTAACCAAGAAATATAAAATTTTCTGCCTTGTCATCTAGCTTCTTTCTTAACTCATCAGGCATGCGTGAATATGCTATGTAACCAAACACGTCATATGACCAAGGTTAGGATTTCATCCACTTTATGGTTCTTGTGGAGTTTTATCACAAACACCTTTAACAGGACACCTATTCAAAATATAGACCGCACAAGCCACGACCTCTACCCAGAAACTTTTAGGTAACTTCTTACAAAATAACTAGCATTTCACCATATCCATGATAATTTTGTTTTTCCTTTTTTCCATGTTTGATTAGTCATTTCCAATTCATTGTTTATGAACACAAGTATTGATAATGATTTCTTTTATTTTTATTATTAGTCCCATACTCCATCTTCTTCAAAAGTAACATCTCAACTGATGATCACTTTTTGAGTCTTTGGATTATAAAGCTTATAACCTTTTGTTTCTATGCTGTAACAAAAAAAAAATACATTTTTTTGCCTTATCATCTAGCTTCTTTCTCAACTCATCAAGCATATGTGAATACACTATGCAACCAAACACCCTCATATGACTAAGGTTAAGCTTTTGTCCACTCCATGCTTGTTGTGGAGTTTTATCACAAACACTTTTAATAAGACACCTATTCAAAATACAGACTGCACAAACCACGACCTCTACCCATAAAATTTTAAGTAACTTCTTACAAAATAGCATGCTTCTTACCATATCCATGATAATTCTATTTTTCCTTTCTATCACTTCATTTTGTTGAGGAGTGTACCTAGCTATTAACTGATGCTTAATTCCATGCTTTCTTAAGAAATCATCACAAAAAATTATATTATGTGCCTTTATCCATTCTCAAAGTTTTGATAGAATAACCACTTTGTTTTTCAATATACGTTATGAAATTCTTAAGTACTTCATATGCCTCAGATTTATGTTTCAAAAATAAACCCAATCATCAATAAATGTAATAAAGTATTTATTACCTCCATTTGATGGAACCTCCACGTAACATAGAGTTGAATGCATGAGCTATCGTGGATGTTTGGCTCTCCATGTCTACTTTATAGGAAATTGATCTCTATGTTTTTTTTCCATTACATATGACTCACAAATCTGGTCAAGAACTTTTGGCAAGCATAAAACCCCCTATTTATTTGCAAGAAACTTAATGCTTCCAAAATTCAAGTGCTTAAGTCGCATATTCCATAGCTAATTATCATTGATAGTCATAGTATTACAGCAAGAAGTATTACTGTAAGTAAGATATGTTGGAAATAGACGACTGAATGTCATTTTCATCTTTAGAATCATGCCCTTTCTTATATCACTCACGGTGAATCCATTTTTATTGAAGTATAAATCATAACCCTTTTCTAATAGTTGTCCAAAGCTTAATAGATTCTGGAAAAGAGTAGAAGCATAATACACATCAGAAATATACCCTATAGACTTATTCTTCAATTTTATAGCAATATTTCCTCTTCCCAAAACTGGAACCTAGTAGTTATCGACAAGCTTTATTGAAGAATGAAAGGATTCATCTAATTCGAAAAAAAACTTCCTTGTTTCCATTTAAGTGATTGCTCCCGAATCTAATAACCATTGATAGTTGTCACTATTATTAGTTTCATGAGTAGCAATCAACAAGGTCTTTGGGCTATTATTCTCAATAACTCCAACTCGATTATCCTTATGTTCTTGTCTTCGAGTGTGAGATTCTTTATTAATATCACCATATTTTTTTGCAGTTATGGCACTAAATATGTGACTTGCACTCAGATTGGTAGTGACCAAACTTTTTGCATTTGTAACATTAAATATTGGATTTATCCTGAGGAGTTCCAGTCTCTCTCACTCCAAGTCTATAATTGGTTATGAAATTTTTTCCTTCTTTGCCTCTGAAATTTGAACTTCTTTGAGTATGCTCTGCTTTGCCTATTACATTTTCCTTCTCATTTCTCAAATTTACTTAGGCTTTTAGAACTTGCTCTGTTGTCTTTGCTGATCTTTCATTCATTTGCATTTCATGGGACTTTAATGAGGCTTGCAAATCATTAAGAGTCATGGACTCCAAACCTTTAAACTCTTCAATGGTTGTGACAACATAATCAAATGACTTGTCAATATGCGCATGATCTTCTCCACGATATCTTTCTCTGTGATTTCATGACCATTATTTTTCATCTCATTGATCAATTTTTCTATTCGTGAAAAATAATCACGAATACTTTCATCTTTGCCTTGGTTCATCAACTCGTATTACCTTTCAAACCTTGTAGTTTTGTTCATTTAACTGTGTCTGCTTGTAACATCCTGTTAATCATGATAAGTCTAAAATAGCGTATAAGTGAGGTAAATGAAAAATTAGAAAGGGTATTTCATGCTTATGCATAATGTGGCGTGCACGTACACTTGAATATTGAATTTTTTGAACACATTTAAATGATTGTACATGCGCTCATTGACTTATCCCGGGGTATGAAAAATGTTAAGTGATCATGATGTGAATTGTGTTTTGATATGTCTTGAATTTTGGTATGATTGGATTCAATTAAAAAATTTGGAATTAAATGTTATGGATTGAAAAATTGATAGATTAAAATGTAAATTTGGACTAGGAAAAATAGCAAGTGATAAGATAAATTGATACATGATAAATTTGGATGATTTAGCCTATAATTGAGTGACATTTGGCATAGTTAAATGTGTGATAAATGGACTAATAATTAAATGACAAGTGGACCAATCTTGGAGTGACAAGTGGACTGATTAAAGGGAGGCAAATGGCAGCATAATGAGTGGAATAGTGGCAGCATAATTGTTGAACAAATGGTTAGTATGCCTTAAGACATATGATGAGTTTACAAGTTGACACCTAGCATGATGATGGAGCAAATTCTAGCAGCAAAGTTTCTATTGTTTCCCTCACCTTTCTCTACTAAAATTGCTCCAACTCTTCTCTGCATTTTGTTCTTAACCCTAGCTAAAGTTCTGCACGAAAATCTCACCTAAATCCTTCACCAAATTGCTAAGAAAACTAGCTGATTATGATCTTCATATTGCTGTCCGAAAATCACCTTGCTTTCACTATAAGTTTGTGTTGATTTTGCTTGCATGAAGACTTGGTTTAATCTGAACTTTTGTGTTGGATTGGAAGCCTACAATCTGAGCTTTAATGCATGTTAAATGGTATGAGAATGCTACTTGAATTGGACTGAAATGCATGTGATATTGGTAAAAAAGAATTGCTGGAATACGTTAGCTGTAGTGTTTTCTTTGAACATCCTTTGTTTTTTTGTTATAACTTCTTCTCCTGACATCCAAATGATATGAGACTTGAACCAATAGACTCATAACACATTGTTCTTCATCTCCACGAAAATTTATGAACATTTGAATCCATTCAGAAAAGATTGAGTGATAAATTTAGGATGAAAATGGTGAGTGTGCTGGAATATTGTTAACTAGAATGATTTCACTCATCATGCTTCGATATTTTGGCTATATTTTGATCTGTATATTTCCAAATGAAATGATTCTTGATTTAAATTGAACTAGAGAAATTTGATAAAATTTTTAAGAGACATTGAATTTTAATTATGTCTTTAAGGGTCTTGAAATTGAGTCTTAGCTTAGACTGTAGCACTACCAGAGATAGAAATCATGTCCTGTTGTTGTCGAATAAACTGTATTGATGTAGGTCGAATCAGACAAAGTTGTCTTCACAAAAGTTGTTGGTTATTCTCTTATTTTTCAACTGGTATAAATTTTGTAATTTTTGTATACTATAATTGAGAGATGAGAGATGTGCAACTTTGAGTGCATGATCATGCACTAGCCAAAATTTCGAATGTACTCAGTCTGTAGTATATTAAGTATAACTTCTGGAATACTGAATCAAATTGTATGATCTTAGTATCATTAGAAACTTAAGACATGGGAAAATAATTTTCTAGAAGGAAGTGTCATAAAATTACTTCACTTTCCTTATGAGAATAATCATGCAAAGTGGACCCGAAAGTATGTTTTTAGATAAATCTGGATTGATCAATTGAGTATTGATATATGAATGAATATTGTGATAAGAATAATGATAAGGAACCCGGGATTGTCATGAACATGCATTGTATATATTCTGTATACATATATGTGCATAAATGAGTACGTGTATAATTGTGCAAAATAGTGACATGAGTATGTATTGTATGATATAAAGGAGCACATTGAGCGCCACCATCCAGACATTGCCGAGACTTCAAGGCAATAGCTATCTAGAGCATACTGTGAGTAACCTAGACGGTCTCACTTTATAATTTGTCTATTATATATTATGTTCTGAAAGTGGATTGTTTGTACTGATTCCGGATATGAAGGTCCAAAGATTCCGATTTATGAATGTGATATTGAAGTGTTCCTTGAATGTGAAATTTGGTGAAATTATGTTCTGAATGTGGATTGTTTGTACTGATTCTGGACATGAAGGTCCGAAGATTCTGATTTATGAATGTGATATTGAAGTGTTCCTTGAATGTGAAATTTGGTAAAATTATGTTCTGAATGTGGATTGTTTGTACTGATTCCGAACATGATGGTCCGAAGATTCTGATTTATGAATGTGATATTGAAGTGTTCCTTGAATGTGAAATTTGGTGAAATTATGTTTTGAATGTGGATTGTTTGTACTGATTCTGAACATGAAGGCCCAAAGATTCTGATTTATGAATGTGATATTGGCGTTTTCCTTTAACGTGAATTTGGTGAAATAAATATTTCTCAACATGTTTGTTGAATACCTGACTAGGGTTCGATGATAAATGGAAATGGGATTGTAAATGTGATTGAATGGGATTGCGAATGGGAATGTTTGAAACAATGAATGATTGAATATGAATGTGATGTATTTCATACACGAATGTATGATCAGATAATGATAGTTGTGACATGAGTAGCCACCGAATATGAGCTTAAAGCTCCAGAATGTGGCAAAAAGCTAAAGGCTCGATATGTACAATGAGCCTCGTATTCGCAACAGGTAAGGGACAGTATCAATGAGCCCGGTTTCTACACTGGATAGGGACAAATTAGGTACTCAGTCACAACAACGTAATAATTGAAAGTGAGTCACACGAACATTGCATATACACTTATTGAGTGTGTTTGACTGATTTAATTATAATATGGACATGTATTTGTACGAAAATGGGTATGTGAAGTAAATGATATGTGGTGCAATTTGCTAAATGAAAAGATGTGAAAGTATCTACTTATATGATTTGTTATGTGGTATGAATTGGGTGAACCATCGAGGATGGTTACATCATTGAGTTCATAAAACTCATCAAAATTGCAACGTTGATTTTTCAGGTTCAGAGGAGATATCCAGTTTGGCTAATTGGAGTATCGCCACTAAATCAGATATGGACTAAGGGTTAGGATCAGTTTGCACCTGCATATGTAGGGATGGCAGTGAGTTTTCAACCCGACTAATATCTGCAGTACCTAACCCAAAAAATAGATATTGAGGCTAAAAATTGGATTTTAAATGGATGATGAAAAATGGACGTGTATATGAATTTGGATATGGGTCTAGTGATAACCCGAACCAATGGATACCCATACCCTACCCATTTTTTATTAACTATATTTTTCTATTTTTTCTTAAATATTTATGGTTAAATATAATAAAATATTAATATTTTCTGAGAAGATGCAGCTTTAAAATATCCACTATACTCCTCAGTCCTCACCTTTTTCATCATATTTTATTTTCTTATAGGATGATAATAATGCAAATGATATGGAGATGGAGTTTTGA
>JAOTBA010000005.1:31911561-31924907 GCA_025629845.1 Erythroxylum squamatum
TTAATAATTATTAAATTAATTTTATAAATTAAATTAAAATTGTGATTATTATTTATTATTATAATTTTTGGAGATAGGGTTAAAAATATAAAGTACAACTCTACAACATGATAATGTACTATTTTGTAATTTTTAAAAAAATTTAGGGACTATTTCATAAATTTAAAAAATTACCCAAAACGATACCCGATATTAACCGGTATCGATACAGTACCATACCAAAACCTAATCCGATACAAAATTCACTACGATGTTCGTATCATTGGTAATGACACTATTATTTGAGGAAGAAAATCATAATGGCTTGAATTCCTGTTACTTTCAGATTAAGTATTAATCAATTAATACAAGGACAAAAAAGCAGAAATTGGGGAAAAGACTTATAAAAAATGGTAGAAAACACAGCTAGCGGGAAGAATCCAAGGTCCAGCTTTGAATAGGGTAGTATCAACCATATTTACTCACAAATCGTTACTGGTTGGCGCTGCGAAATATTCAAAGGAGTTAGGCAGAGTTTAGTTGAAGTTGTTCTTTTGAAGTGATGTCGACGTTGAGAAAAGCTTTCATTTTCTTTCTTTTAAAGATTGGATTTCTTGCACTCAATCAACAAGCTCTGGCATTATTACAGTAGAGAGGCTAAACAAAAAATTTCTTGAGAAGATTAATTAATTATTGGGCATCCAATGCGGGAAAAACTAATTCTAATGATTTTTCAACTTTCTTTTTCTTCAAATTAGCGATAACAATTTTTGATATATGAGCTTAAATTTAATTATTTTTTATGGGTTAACTCATATGTCAGGCTCAAACACAGACTGATTCGATATACAATTATTGTAAACAAAACAATATCGTTTTATTTAGAAGAGTTAGGCTTTACGTAGGACTTGACTTAAACAACTCAAACCTAAACCTAATTAAAAAACAATACTTTATTATATAATTTTAATTTTAAAAAATTATTTAAAAAAAATCAGGGCATTGCCATCCTTACTTCAAACGAATAGATACAAAGAAGGTTGACCTCATATCGAGTTCGGATTCTCTGACCAATATTATGATGTCTTATTTTGTCCTATAAAACTCAATCATTAATTTATGTGAGTCTCGCGTGGATCTCGCATAAATGAACACAGGACCCACATAAATAAATGACTGAAATTTATATGACGGGATAAAACACTACAATATTAGAAAGAATATCTCATCTTCTCATATCTGCTGAGCACTTGTGTCTTTTCACTCTTCACTTTTATAACCAAAACTACGGACATTAGCATAAAGCCTCTTCGAAATGTACGCAAATTCAGACCAAAGAGTTTCAGCCTTTTTTCTTTCAAACCAATATTTGCTGCTATAGATTATACTTCCTTACAACCTATCTCTCTTCAAAACCTTCAATTTGCTTGCTTAGTTGATTAAGAAGCGTGATTTGGGGACTCACTCTTGTTATTTTTGCAACTAAGACTACTACATTGACCTAAAGCTAGCTATCCTTTTTTTTAATGACAACAAATGTACCAATTCATATTCATATTTGATCAAATTTGTTACGCTTGGCTTGTCATTTCTCCCGTCTATTTGGCCTTTCATGATCTACAGCTCAATTCTATGCAACGACTCGGCTTCTCCATCTACTAGGAAGAAAAAAGAAAGAACTCCACCTTCATTTACTGCCTATTGCCTGTACGGATAACTTTCTGAATCTAACATCATATACATATATATCTTTGAATCACAGTGTAAGTAAATGCCATAAAACTTCTCGAAGTTTTCTTTTAACTGCACAGACTAAAAGAATGTAAAAGAAATTACAGAATCGCAGGAGAGAGCTCTTCCACTCGCCGGAGCTGATCCATACGACACCAAATATTGAAGCTATGTCAATAGCAACTTGAAGTTTCAATTTTCATGTTAACCAACAGCTTCATCTTTTGAGTTGAATGATCATTTTCAGACTTGCCCACTACCCGCTAGAGGAACCACCTCAGCGAGAGGCGTTGAGAGGGGTGTAGGCATCGGAGATGTTCTGCAGACCGGACAAGTCGGGTGCAATCTCAGCCACGGGTCCACACACTTGAGGTGGAAGAGGTGGCCGCAATCTGGCAACAGTCGGAGAGTGTCTGTGCTCCGGTAATCAGCCAAGCATATGGAGCAACACGAAGCTGTGGTGTCTCCTTTATGGCGCTTTGCCTCAGAGTAAAGCAACTTGGGGTAGCTCTTCAGCGTGACCTCATCTATGCCAATCTCCACCACCACGTCGTTGTTGTCCGGTGGCCCTTCGTCGGTTAAATTGTTGCTTCTTCTTCGACGAGTTGAAAAAGATGGTTGTTGCTGAGTTCTGGTGCAGAAATAGGAAGCTAAAGTGATGGTGGTGATTAGCAAGAGGATTCCAATGGAAACTCCAATGCCATAGCCGAAACCTCCGATGTTGCTGGAACCCAGAAACCCGCCGGTGTTGGTGGAGTTATTCATCTCCAATCAGGGACCGTTAAGGAGGAGAAAATGGAGCAGAAAATGAAATGATAGGTCAGCTCGGCCATGGCATTGGCAAGAGTTATGTGTTCATTTGGGATACTCCAAGCTTTATAAAAGTCAACGATCATATGAATTTTATCTTTGTTTTTTGGGGGATAGATAAAAAAGAAATGAATATTGAATTAAGTGATTAAAATTAGACCGATAAGAATACAATACAACTTCCTCTACGTCACATTTAATACTACTTCTGCCGCCTGTGTGCAATCTTGTGGAAGTCAACCCTTCGTTTCTCACATACCGTAATTAAACTTAATTACCGCAAAGGAGATAGTATTATAAGATTAGGCTTTGGATCAAGCCGGACAACACTTTCCCCCGTATGTATGTATGCTTTGAGCCTCCATGCTCACTAGTACGTCTATCTTTCCAACTAAGCATCAGTCGGAGCTTATTAAATACTCCAACGAGGGCAGGCAGGATCCATGCATTCACCAAGAATTGCAATTGACGGTTGACAAACTATTTTAGTCTTTTGTATTACGAGATATATATCAATATTATACAGAGGAAGAGGAAGAACATTAGGTACGAATTACGAAAGGTTGGCACTGTTATTTAATGCCTACTGTATACAACACACAAGTTTCGGTGGGCTTTTTGGTCTTCTGCTCATGGTTGTTAACTTGCTCTTAACCATGTGCATCCGTTTGGCGTTTCATTTTCCATTATCTGGTGGCATCTGACCTCATGAGATTTGCTACGGATTAAGAGTATCTTTGGGGTCGCATGTTTTCACAACTGTAGTTTTAACGTTCAACCTTTCTCCGTCATCTCTCATAACCATTGCTTTGATTTTTATTTTTAAAATCAGTAAAAAAAATTATTTGTTTGAATTTCTATTTAATTTTTCTTATTTTCATAACATAAAAATATAAAAATTGGCTTGAGTGTACGATTTTTGTTTATGAATCTAATTTTATTTTTAACTAATATATAATTATTTAATACTAATTACTAATAAGAATTACGCCTAATTTATTTTTAATTATTTAATAATTAATTTAAATTTCCAATAATTTTAAAAATAGACATATTTTAGATTTGATAATTATGTATAAATATACGTTAAATTTAAAATATCTTTAAACATATATATTTAAATTTATGAAAATTTTAAAATATTAAATATTTAATTGTCAATAATAAATTTTATTTTTTAATTAATATATATTAATAAATAAATAATAGGAGTAAATCCAATGCTTTTTATTATTAATAATATTTATCAATAAATTTTATATAAAAGATTAAAATAAAATTATTTACTTAGTTAATTCATAAAATTAATTTATTTCTAACATTTATTTAATATTTAATTATTTTTAGTAATTAAAGTGTAGCTATATTAATTTTTAAAAAATTGTTTGAAAAAATAAATAATCGCAACAAAAAGTATCAATAAAACCAAATAACACTACGAGAAACATGAGTATGAAAAGCGGTTGTATAGCTATAAAAGTTGATTTTGAAAAGGCGTATGATAGAATTCGATGGGAATTTTTGCTTGTTTATGAGGTAGGAATACCCCAGGCCCTCATTAATACTATCATGAAGTGTGTTTCTGGTAGCTCTATGCAACTTTCATGGAATGGTAGTATCACGGATCACATTCTGCCTACTCGAGGTCTGTGCCAAGGGTGTCCCCTGTCTCCTTACCTCTTTATGTTATGCCTGGAAAGACTATCCCATGGCATTTGTAAATCTGTTAATGAAGGGAATTGGAAACCTATCAAGCTTAGCAGAGATGGTCCTTTGCTTACTCATTTTTTCTTTGCGGATGACCTTATCCTTTTTGCTAAAGCTGATAATTCTCAAGGTGATATTGTTAAAGGAGTCCTCCAAGACTTCTGTGCTTGTTCAGGTCAACGAGTCAACTCTCAGAAAACTCAGGTCTTTTTTTTCAAAAAATGTTCCTGCATCTACGAGAAGATCCTTAAAGGCTACTTTGGAGTTTCATGAAACTAATGACTTGACGAAATACCTAGGAGTCCCTCTCCTCCATTCTCGGGTCACTAAGAAGAGCTATGGGTATATCCTTGATAAAATGAAGGCAAAAATTTTGAGTTGGAATTCTAGTCCTCTTTCCCTTGCAGGTTGTGTTATTTTGGTGAATTCATCTTTGTTTTCAATGCCGTCCTTTGCCATGCAAACTTCTAAGATCCCTGTTACTATTTGTGATCAGATGGAAAAAATCAGCAGGAGTTTCATATGGACAAAGGAAGATGACAGAAGGAGTCTTTCTCTAATTGCTTGGGATAAAGTGCAGCATTCTAAAAGAGCTGGAGTTTGGGTTCAAGGAATCTTCGTTTAATTAATATAGCATATGCTATGAAAGTTGGATGGCATATCTTGACAGATTCTAATAATCTCTGGACTAAAGTGCTTCGTTCCAAATACAAATTCAGCATTGATATCCTGAATAATATTGTTGCTCCTACTTCTTGTACTCCTCTACGGGTTCTTGTACTCCTTTACGGTGTTTGGTGACTGCGAATTAGGATGCTGTGATTTCTAATGCCTTCTGGGCCTTAGGTGGTAGGAGTACGGTTAAATTTTGGAAACATAGATGGTTGTCGGGTGTCTCAGAGCCTTTGCTATATGTAGCTAGTGGGCCTATTCTAGATAATATGATTGATAAAACTGTCTCTTTTTTTTGTTACTAATGATGGAGATTGGAGATGGGAATATTTTTCTCTGTTGCTCCCCGTTTCAATTTGCTCTTATATTGCTGCTACACTTGTGCCCTCCGATGCTTGTGGTAAGGATTCTCTTCTTTGGGGTCTGTCTTCTTCAGGGGTTTTTACTTTGAGGTTTGCGTATGATTTTCTTTCTGGAAATTACATTCCTTCTCATAACTTTCCTTGGAACCTGATTTGGAAGTGACAAAGTCCTCAAAAAATCATAATGTTTTTTTGGGTAGCCCTCAACAATGGAGTCTTAACTAACGATGAAAGAAAACGAAGATACTTAAGTGACTCTAGGGTTTGTGATATTTGCAATGACGAGCCTGAAACCCTTCTACACATTCTCCGTGATTGTCATGTTGTTGTTCAGTTCTGGAATCTTTTTACTGATTTTAATAATTTGAGCTCCTTTTGGAATGTTAATCTGGAATATTGGTTGTTATTGAATCTGAAAAGCTCCCATCTCTCTCATGATCATCTTAGTTAGCCTACTATTTTCAGCTTAGGTTGCTGGAACCTTTGGAAACGAAGGAATGACAGAGTGTTTAATTCTGGTGTTTCTTCCATTTTCAATATCTTGCAGAGTACTATTTCTAAAGCTAAATTGATTTAAAATACCTTCAACAAGTTGCCTTCGGAGAATAATAGTCCTTCGGTTTCAAGGTTAATTTTTTGGAAATGTTCACATTCTCCTTTTATAAAGCTCAACACTGATGCTTCTTTGGCTGCCTCCACGGAGATTACTGCAGGTGGAGGTTTGATTCGTGATCACAATGGTCGCTAAAAACATGGGTTTGTTTTCAAGACGGGTCATTGTTCTATTCTTCGTGCTGAGTTGTGGGCTCTTTATTATAGTATTCAACTCACTTATAATCTTACCTATTTGAATGTTCTTGTAGAAAGTGATAATGAGATTGCTGTCAAGATGTTGATCGGTGATGTCCAAGCAAATTCAGATTGTTTGTCTCTTGTCGACAGAATTCTAGACTTACTGAAGCGCTTCAATAATGTGGAACTCACTCACATTTACAGAGAAGGGAGCTTTGCTGCTGACTCCCTTTCCCACCTTGATTTTGATTTTCCTCCTAGTTTTCATGTTTTGGAGCAAGTTCCCCATAGCGTTGGTAGATGGATTGATCATGATTTAATAAGGGTATCTTATGTTAGGTAATTTTTTGCTTTTGTGAGCTTTGCTCACTTTTTCCTTACCAAAAAAAAAGTAAATGTATTTGGTGCTGTAATTTATTATTGATTACTTGGATCAAACCTATCATATTCATTAAGTGGATAACTTAGAACACATTATTGATGGATTACTATATGATCTTAAGGTTGACCTATATTTAATTCTATAACAATTGTAAATTCCTTGTTATAATAAAAAGGGAAATTTTATATTTTTGATAGATTTTACATACCTCAATTTTATAAAGGAAGAGTAAGATACATTAACACATTTGAAAAGTATTTATAATTTTGAAACTAATTCTTTAATCATTCAAAGTTTATTCTTATTATTTTATTTCTTATAGGTGCATTTATTGTTAGACAAATTAATCAATCAAATAAAATTTTCTTTCTGCATTTTTTGCATTTTCTTTTCTTGAATTTTACCAATTTATTATTGGAACATGAGAACGATATGGGCTAATATAATCCATCAAATTTTGAATTTATTATTCATTGGTGAATAGCAAGTAGTGTTGACAATGAGCTATACTAGATTCATATCCAAATCCAAAATAAACAATAAGGTTTGAGTTCAGTCCGATCTTGATTGAGTCTTTAAAAATCAGACTTGAACCCAAGATCAATCAGGCTTTAGATTAACTTGAAAGCCTAATCAAGTTAGGATTAAGCTTTGCATTTTATTTTTATTTTTAAATTCTATAAAATTTTATTTGTTTGAATCTTTTATTTGAGTTTTTCTTATTTACATAACCTAAAAATTATAAAAATGAGCTTTGATGTACTATTTTTTAAAAAATACAATAATAGTATACAAATAAACACAAACTTTTTGTTTGTTTAATTATTTATTTTTAATAAATCTAATTATTTTACTACTTATTAATAAAAATATATAAGAGATTAAAATAAAAATAATTACTTAATTTATTTATTTCTAAATTAAAATATATTAATAAATAATAATAGTATACAAATAAACGCAAACTTTTTACTCATTTACTTATTTATTTTTAATAAATCTAATTATTTTTAATAATTATTAATAAAAATTATATTAGAGATTAAAATAAAAATAATTACTTAATGAATTTATTTCTAAATTTTATTTAATATTTAATTATTATTAGTATCAGAAATGTAACTACATTAATATTAACAATCAATCATATATTTTTAAAAGTTAATTTCAAATTTAGAAAACAAAAATTAAAAGCCACAAAAAATAATAAAAGTAAAACCAAACAACCTTTAAATAGTTGTTGATGCTTTCCCGTATACAATTCATATGAGTATGTTATATTTATTTAAAACTCTTTTTATATCTAATCTAATAAACTTATATTTTAACTTCTTAAAGGGTGGTTTAGTTGGTTAAAGAACTTCTAAAAATTTTCTCTTAGTTCACACATTGAGACCTTTAAGAGGACTAATTAGGGCTAACTATTGCACTAGTTGAAGCAGATGTACTTTGTACCATAATTTATTAACAATTAGTTACATTGAGCTTGTCATCAGACTCTAATGGTTCATTAAAGGGATAACTAATCCTAAAGTGCCCAACATTTTGAGATTCTTTAATTCAGTACCCAAATTTTTAAAAATTTCAATTGAGTGATTAACCTTTTAAAATCTTAATAATGCAATTTAAAATGTTAGTTTTTGCAGATGTAACTAACGAATGGACATCCACGTGGCATTTAATAGACGTGTCGCATCATCAAAAATAACCTTTTAAATTGAATTGTTAAAGTTTTAAAAGGTTGGTCACTCAATTAAAAAATTTTAAAAGTTTAGACACTAAATTGAAAAAATTTTAAAAGGTTAGACACTTTTGAATATATTATCCTTCGTAAATGTATCACTTAAAACACATTATTAATGGACTACTATGTGATCTTTAGGCGGAGCTAATATGTATTCTTGATAATAATTGTAAATTGTTATAATGAAAAAGGATAAGTTATGCTTTTGGTAAATCTTAGATACCTCAATTTTATAAGTAAATTGACCAATAAGTAAGACATTTGAAAAGTATTTACATTTTTTAAAGTGAATCTTTCAGTCATTAAAAAACCATTCTAATTATTTTATTTCTTATAAGGTATATTAATTGTTAGACAACTTTATCAATCAATTAAAAAAACTTTTAGCATTCTTTCTTCTTTTATAATGCATTTCTTCTTTTCTTTAATATATCCATTTTATTATTGAAACGTGAGAATGATATCACCTAATATAATCCAATAAATTTTAAATTTAACAGTTTATTGGTGAATAACAAGTATGGTTGACAATGATTTAGACTAGATTAGGTTCGAACCCAAAATAGATAATAAGGCTTGAGTTTAGGCCTAGCTTAGATGAACCTCTTAAATTAGACTTGAGCTTAAGATCAATCGGACTTCAAACTGACTTAAAAAATTGATCACATTGAGTTTAAACTTTTAGGATCGAACTTGACCTGAACCTATAATTTTAAAATTTATTATAGGAAAAAAATCACATTGGGTTTAAGCTTTTAGGATCGAGCTTGACCTAAACCTATAATTTTAGAATTTATTCAAATTTTGTTAAATTACTCAATAATTTGATAGAATCGAAGTCAAATTAAAAGACAATTGATGTTATTGATGATCATGTGTTACAAATGCTTATAAGCATAATCAAATGGCCTACAGATTTATAAAATAAAGTGCAATCATACAGAAGTCGTAATTAATCAATATTCAATACAATGACATAATTATTCAAACACCTCAAACTATCAAAAATAGAGATCGTGAATCATTGGCTTCCAACAGATTAGCTATATATTGGGGTTTTGAAGGATTAAAGCTCCCATACCTCTCAATCAAAATGAGTTTTAAAACAATGTTTTAGGTTTATGAAAATATATCCATTGGTTTTCTTTGCAAGTATATAAAATTGTTGTAAAAGTGTGAATCATTTGTTTATATTGATCAAGACACCAAATTATACTTCTTCTATAGTCTAATTTGTATTCTTAACAGTATGCCATCAAAACCATTTGAATAAATTTCAATTCAAAGGTTCAAACTTAAATTTTACAAGAATTACTAAGGCAATTGTCATTGACATTTTTAAACAAATTAAATAAAGATCAAACAGAATATCGAATTAAATAGAAATATGACTAAATATATTAATGGTTTTCTTTACAAATATATATAATAGTTGTAAATGTGAGAATCCTTTTTTTATGTTGATTGAGACACCAAATTATGATTCTTCTTACAATCCCATTTGCATTCTTAAACGCATGACATCGCACCATTTGAATGAATTTCAATTCAAAAGGTTCAATAGAGTTATACCCTATCTTATTAAAAAAAGGTATAGAAAAACATAAGGAAAGGAAATAAAGATGTCATAACCATAAAATTAACTTTAAAGTTCAATTTGTAAAATAAGAAAGGTTTTAAATACCTTATTTTATCCAACTATATGGTTACGTAAGTATAAAAAAGGGTTTAGCAAATTTGGGGATTTAGCAAGGGAAATTGTGTATGAATTAAAAAAAGACGGGCTGAATAATTAAAATAAAACGTATGGTTGAATCTTAGGAGTTTGTGAACTGACCTTAAGCTTAAAATAAAATAATTAAAATGGTGTATAGAGATTGAAATGAAATTTAAAATATGTGACCAAATAGTTACGGGTTTATAGATTGACTTAGGGCTTAAACAAAGTAAAATGCCTAAACTGTTTCAATAACAACAATAACGACAATAGTCTAGTGATAATCTTGCAAATATATAGGTCTGGGGAGGTCTAGTAGCGTGCAACTTTACCCCTAACTGGTAGAGAGGTTGTTTCTTATATACCTACATGAAAAAATATAATATGCATATACATATTAAAATAATAAGATAATACTAATTAAACATTAAAAAATAGATATAAAAGATAAAATAAAAATAAAAATAGAATAAATATGTATAAATAAAAACTTAAAATAAGTAATAGCATAAATAATAAAATAAATATATAATAAAAGAAATAATAAAAAATAGATAAAAAAAGTATATATCAACAAGAAAGAGGACAAGTAAATAAATAAATTAAACAAGTCAATACAAGAAAATATGCAGACTAAGGAAGGAAATGTTTAGGATAAATAACTAAGCGGGAAGTACTACATATTACATGTTTAGGCTAAATATAAGATATAAGACTCGAAGGAAAAGGTTTAAAAGACTTATGAGAATAAGAAGGACCTCTCTATACGAGATCTTTTATCCATATCCTAGTATGACAAAGTTTTTTATTGAGGGTCATGTCATCGGTAAGTTCCAGCATAGTCATATCATTCTTGATCACCCTTCCTCCCAAATTTTTTTTAGGCCTTCTTTTTTTTCTTACACTAAATACAATTTTTTCTCATCTTTTTATTAGAGCATTAGTGTCACCTCTTAACATGTCAGAACCACCTATCCTAGACTGTTTCATAGAACTTAAAATTAACGTGGACTTGATTTTTTATTTTTCATTTTTTGAAAGGAAAGCTAAAAAAATCAAGCTATAGAAAATAAATGAATTTATCTAATGCTAAATAATATAACGATTGACTTATAAAATGAAAAAGCATTTGGATTTAAAATGATGATATTAAACCTAATGGGCTAGAAGGACTAAAAATAAAATTTAAAGCACTAATAAAGTGAAATAGGAAATGGCTTAAACAAAACGTAAATCTGGGTTAAAACAAATTGAGTTTAAAACTTTAAATATATCCTTTTAAAAAGAAAATAAGAATATGGAGCCAAATGTTTCAAGAAATGGTCTGGACCTTAAATTCTACTTTAGTTGGAATTTATTATTTTACAATAATATTTTTTAAAATCACTTTATTAATAAGGTTTACCTTTTTTTCTCTCTCTCTCTCTACTTGTACCATTTGTTAGGCCATCAATTTACATCAAACATTTAAATAACATATACTAAAAACAAGAAAGATAGAAAAGTAAGTTTTAATTTTTCATTTTTAGATTTGAGCCATACTAAGTGCTTGGGCAATAGATATAGGGTCCAATTAACTAAAAATACATCATTTGGTCTAAGCTCTTGAGAACCAAGGGCCAATTTAGATTTCAATTTATTTTAAAAATATGATCCAAATTAAAGTAGGCCTAAAGAAAATAAAATAAACAAATTGCACAATAGATAAAATCACATTATGAAAGGTTAAAACAACTAATGTGCTAGGTTCAAAGTCCAATAGCCACTTTAGGCTACTTTTTATTTCATTAGTCTTTTTCAATTATTTTGATGATATTTAAATGGCACCATTTCATGTCAATTTTCATACACTAATTTTTTTGTTAATTTGCATTGCACCTTAAAATAAAATGAAGAAGAAAATTATGATATAAACAAAGCACATCATGAAAATATATAACAAAATTTGGGAAAAGGAAAGGGGAGCTTATTTGTTTATGTCAAATCTCTAAGGAATTTGATATATTTGGGTATCCATTAACATATAATCTTTGGTGAATTAGTAGAACCTAACTTTGCTATTTTTATGTAATCCTTAATATGTTGAAACACGAGATCATACTTAGAGAGTAAAATGCCATAAACATTAGGACTTCTTCACTTCAAATGATAAGAAAACTATTTAAATATCATGTATAAATAGTATAATCATTCATAAGTTGATCATAGAAAGGAAAATATTACATTTGTCTCATAAGATTAGATGTGGATTGAACTTCCTTGAAAGCAACCTCAAGTAGGATTTAGATGGTTATAGGGTCATCAATTATAGTGTGTCCATTTTCTTCTTGTATCTTGCTCTTAATTTTCACAATCAGGTTCTCTCTTTCATTCTCATTTTTACATTATTGTAGCCATACAAACTAATATTTGAAGCTCTCATCTTTTTCATCATTATCATCTTCTTTTTAATGTTCTTATAGTTTTCTTTAGTACATTATATGGTTTTATGGTCCTTTTCATATAGGTCTTTGTGAACCATATAAAATAATATTTATTTATTTATTTCAATAGATCATAAGAACTCAAATATATTTTATAACATGACCAAACTTATTGAGAACTATGAACACAAATAGTATGGAAGGTAATAATCCATGTAATTCTACTAATTAAGTTATAGATGTGGCATACAAAATAAGAAAAATGGATGCGGACATTTTAGAATTGAACATAATCAACTATGGGTGATATCCCTAAAGGAACTTGAGAGAAGGTGAATTAAGTGCATTTACTTTTTATTACATTTAAAACTAATTAATAAATTGTTTATTCTAATGAATAACTATGAAAATTTATATAAAATTTACAAGAAAGCAAAATTATAATAAAATAAAGTAGGAAAAGAAAGAAAAAAATCGATTTATAGTGGTTTGACCAAACAATCTTTTAGCTATGTATACTTTTAAACTCCATTTAAGAATTCATTATTTTTCCTTTTTCAAACTCTTCAAATGCAAGTACACCAGTAGAGCATGGAAAACAATTCTTTATAAATGTACTTTCAACAATCCGCCAGAGAAATGGCAATAGATCATCAACTAGAGTATGAATTACAACGTGTTAAAAGAGGTTACAAATGGTGTTATTACATTGTCTTATCTTATTTGGAGCTACATATTTGGGATGAAAGGAATAAGTGCATTTTCTGCAACAAGGAAAGAAATTGTGAGCGATTAATCAAAGAGCTAGTAAATGCCATTAAACTTCATATAAACACCCTTTATGATAATTTATCTTTAGATTCAACATATATTGACATATAAAGCAATAACTTGTAGCGCCCCCTCATCGTAGGGTACACAACGGGAAGCCCGAAGGTCGCTCCGACGAATATCCCACGACAAAGGTGCACCACCAGAACATTTCTACTAATAATCCTCATGGCATTGCAATAATTTAAAATCACAA
>JAOTBA010000005.1:31925007-31942645 GCA_025629845.1 Erythroxylum squamatum
TTTATGAACCGATTCCATTCAATTCGTTTCGGTTCTTCTCGCTTTCGCCGAGCCTTTGATTTGCTTTTGATTCTGCTTGCTTCGTTTCTATTTCTGTTTTCCGATTGGATTGCAACAACTGATGACCTTCTGAATGAATGTTAATTTGTCTGAGCTTGAATCAAGAGCATGAGAATAAATTAGTATGAAAAAAAAAATTTATCGGAATTTTCAGATTAGTCTAAGGTTTCCAATGCGGATTCGGATTCGTTTATAAGGGATCTGTGTAAGTAGTTGGATTTCGGTAACGGGATCCAACAATTTTGCTTATGTCCTCCCCAGCTTCTTTCCTCATTCAAGACCTTAGATTTGTCTTTTCCCCTTAGATTCTGACTTTCCCTCGTCTCCTCTTTATTTTCCTTTTGCTTAACTTATTTCTCCCATATTTTTTCACTTTATCCTTTTTTGACATCTTTTCTTTTCTTTTCTTTTTCTTTTCTAGAATATGTTGAGCCTACTACAACCCTTAAAGGAAGCACTCCTACCTCTTACCAGAGAAACTCATTCTTTAGCCCCCTAACCATAACTTTGAAGGTTAACCCTGTTTGAAAGACCCTCCCCTTTACCCTACCAAAGGATAGCTCACTTTTAACTACTCCACTCAACTTTAGAACCTAGCTTCAAGTAGTAGGAAAACCTAAGTCAAAGACTAAACTCTATTGTTGTCCTTCTGTGAAAATAGTTGAGAATCCTATAATTTCTTTACCTTTAAACTTGCTGAAAGAAGGTGCTACAAAATGGAGTGGTACTTTTGTGTTTATTTTCATGGACAAACGACCACCCTACCCAGTGATGAAATCATGGGCAAACTATCACAAAAAGAGGGTTTGAAGAAGTTCAAGTCAATGAGGAGAATATTTTTATCTTTAAGTTTAGGAATTCCATACAAGCCAAGAGGATCTTAGAGGCTGGGCCTTAACATGTAAACAACCAATCACTATTTCTTCAATCTTAGAAACTAAGCATTCATTTAGAAAAGTTAAAGCAAAATTACATGTTCTATAGATGAGCATTTACGGGGTTCACCTTGAATTTAGATAATACAGGGTCTCAACAACCATGTGAGTTTTATAGGAAACCCACTTTCCATAGATGAGGTCACATTAGTCATTAAGAGAATTAATTTTTCCAGAATATGTGTATTTATGAACGACACAAGTGCCTTACTAAATGAAATCCCACTCTATCAACTAAATGATGAATTATGTCAAGGTTACATATATATAACACCCAAATCAAACCTTTAGAGGAAAATAAAAAGACAAACTAGTAAGATTTTCTCTAAAGGCAGCTTTTATGTGTTGATGCAAGATAGTAAAAGAGAAGAGCTGAATGGTGAAACAAGGGTTAATTCACCAAGATAAGAGGTCATCATTAATGTAAAGAATCGCAAACCCCTATTACCAATAAAACTCAGGTAGTCTCTTCTATAGAGATGAAGACTAGATTTTTCATAAGAATAGACAAATGAGATCCCTTCTAGATATGAGAATGCAATTCAAAGAACCTGAATCTATGAAGGAGAATTTACCAATCAGGAGGAATCATTAATTGCAACTTGCAAATCTCTTGGTGAATAATAAAAGGTCATTTTTAATGATTTCAAGCCTGTTTTAAAAAGAAAATCCAACAAGAAAAAGAGGAGCTCTTCGCCTTTATTAAAATCATGACCATCATCTCCTGGAAAGACAAAGGGATCAATTAAGCCTCTAAACAATTAACAGCAAGAAACTTTATAAATAAGAATAAACATTTGACTTTTGTGATGTTGGATATTAAGATGAAATAAGAGAATTGCAAGTAACTGAGATTTTTGAATGATTAGTGGAAGATTTTAGCCAACCATTGCTACTAATATTATGATAAGTAGTGATAGTGTATGATAAGGAGAAAAACTAGATTACTTATGCATGAATATCAGACCAACTCATTCAAATATTAGTCGCAAAAAAATAAAGTAAGGAAGCTTATTTCATATTTTTTAATCTATGCTTTCAACTTTAGATTTCAAAGATTATCCCTTTGGATAAAACTTAGACATATTACCAGCAATATAAGGTACCCTGGATCATCGTAGGAGATCTTAAATCCATGCTTCAACCTTATAAAGTTGAAGGCAACTCTTGTCTTTGTAATCACACTAATGACTTCAATGAATGTGTGGAAAAAAAATATAAATTGTGGATCTTAGTATAAGTGGTAATTTCTACACTTGGAGTAATAACCAAAAGGGAAGGTAACACTTAAGGAAAAATCTTGATAGGGTGATGGTCAATGATCATTGGATTCAAAATTTCTACACAGTAAGTTTTTTTTCTTTTTTCTTTTCTTAATCCCTTGATATCTGATCACTCACCTATGATAGTGCATTTTTATAATGTCCCTTTTAAGAAGCACACACCATGCAAATTCAATAACTTTCTAATAGACATTGAAGGATTTGATGAGGTTATCATTCGAGGACTTGATCAAGAAATTCATGGCCACAACACACATATATATACACATAAGGAAGCTTTTTAAACTAAAGGATGGGCTCAAAAGTTTTAACCAGGAGAGCATGGGCAGCATCACATAGTTAGTTGATAAAGCAAAGGAGAAACTATTAGGAGTTTAATTGGCCCTCTACCTAAATCATACATATTTTCAGCTTTAAAAGGAGGAGAAAAATTGCAATATAAGAATACTTTTTAGATTTGAAATCTAGTTATTCCCTCTTGGTTCAAAGATATAAAGTCCTTTGTTCTTAAGGATGGGGACAAAATTTCAGCTTTCTTCCATAATTAAATTATCACAAGAAGCCTCACTAATAGAATAGTAGCCCTAAAAAGTGATAATGCAACCTACACTACACAATAGGACATTCTTTAAGATGTATTCTCTTATTTTTCTAATACCATTGGAGCTCCAACAAAATGTACCTTATTAGAACATTTCCTTAACTCTATCATCTAGAGCAACATCTCTCCTATAAAAGTTGAATACTTTCTAAGCTTTTATATGAAAGGAATGTGGAAAGGGCAGTGCACTCTCACAATCCTCACAAGCAATGTTTTAAAAATCAGTTTTCCGAACCAGTCAAAGAAAAGGTTTAAGGTTTAAAAGTTCAACTAATATTAAATCGCTATAAAATTAGTATATAATAAGTAGGAGTAAAAATTATTTATCTACACTAAATTATTAGTTAATAACTTTTTTAGTGTCATTTAAATATACTTAAATTGTTGATTAATAAATTTTAGTAATAAAAAGAAAAGGATAAGAACCAAAATTAATGTGCAAATCATTATAATTGAACTTAAGTACCAATACAGTCTCAAGAGTTGAGTAATCCTCTAACAGTTTGTCGTACTTAATCCACAATTTTAACTTTTAAATGCTTTGTTACAAAAAGTAAGTGTCATAACTTATTTTTGTCACTATTAGCAAAATTATGAATTTCGTACCATACCGATCGGAAGGTACTGTACTAACCAAAAAAGGTACGAAAATATGTTTAAAGATACCAACCGGTTTTGCATAGTATTAGTCGGTATTTAAAATACTGGTCAAATACTAACCAATACCGTAAAATTTGAAAAATACGGGAACTGTTTAGTAAAATTTTCAAAATTAAAAAAAAAACTCCTCCCTCCACTCCCTCTCCCTCTCCCTTCCCCTTCTTTTTTTCAAAGATTTTTTAATTAGTTATTTAATCCAACTTTTATTATGACTTTTTAATTTTTATTTTTAAACAAAAAATTGTATTACTAATAATAATTATACAATAAATAAAACTTAAAAACAATTTTTATTTAAATTTATTTTAATCTATTATATAATATTTATTATATATATTTTTAATTATTAAATCAAAATTTATTTGAAATTTATGTATTTTAAAAATATTTTCAAATTTAATTAAATTTATTAATAATTTTTAAATTAATTTTATAAATTAAATTAAGTTATTTATAATTTTAGTTATAATTAATTAAACATATAATATTAAAGAAATTTTTTTAAATACTTATTAATAATTAATATATTAAATAATATCTATTTAATTGATAGTAAATTAAATAATATCTGTTTTTATTTCAGATTTCACGTTTAGTTGGTTATTTCCTCATTACAAATTCTTGTTGTAAATTGTAATAGTTAGAGAGTTAAAGATCTTTATTGTTTTTAATTTGATGTTTTGATGTAATTATTATTTATTATATGATAAAATTGTAATATTTCAAATATTTTGTATTGTTCTTAATTTTATACTTGTATGATGATTAAATGATCTTCTTTTGCATATTAATTGTAGTTATTATTTATATGTGAAATATTTGAAAATTAATGTTATAAAAATAAATAAATTGTTGTTATTTTAAAATTTTATTATTATGATTTTTGGAGACAAGGTTGATGTAAAATTATAAATCATACGTTGCAATATACTAATGAACTATTATGTAATTTTAAAAAAATTCAGGAAGTATTTCATAAATTTAAAAAATTACCTGAAACGATATCCAGTATTAACTGGTATCGGTACAGTATCGTACTAGAATCCAATTTAGTACCAGTGTCAGTACGGTATTCATAACATTGACTATTAGTTATAATATATTAATATTTTCAATTAATGCATTTAAAGTAAGCAGAGCTTCTCTCATCTCTCTCTAGTTCATCTATCTTCTCTCATCTCTCTCTCATCTTTGGCTTCTTTTTATTCTCTCTTTCTTTGTACAACTTATTTTTGTCATTATTAGTTATAATATATAAATATTTTCAATTAATGCATTTAAAGAAAGCATAGCTTCTCTCATCTCTCTCTAGCTCATCTGTCTTCTGTCATCTTTGTCTTCCTTGTATTCTCTCTCTTTCTTTGTAAGTCCATAATGTTATTACGTACCTCAATAGTTTCTCTCCTTCTCTTTTTTCTTTTATATCTACCTTGCCACCGTCGGAGCTACCCTTGGAAATATGAGGAATAGCGTTGGGTGGTGCATGTGAAAGTTGGCTGTCACAGTGTGAGGTATTTTTTTGCTTAACACGAAACAAGCACTTTTCTTCTAATGAAGGTATACTCAGTTGGTTGTCATACCTTAAAAGAATAGTTGAGTAGGTTGGAGTATGTGGTGAAATCCTTATTTTCGGTTCTTCACGATTCAAAAAACTGGCCGGTTTATTATTTAATCGGCCAGTTTTTACTCACAACAATTAAAAGTAAAAATTGAACCAAAAACTCAGTCTGATTCATACTTAACTAGGTAGAACTAGTTGATCCGGTCCAATTTTTACATCATTGCTCATAAGGCAATAGGCCTGATGGCCTAAATGACTACTTCTTTCTTAAAAAATGGAACCATGCAAAAGAGATAATGGTGGCAACAATTATTGAATTCATTAAGAATAGGAAATTGTTAATAAAGTTAAACATGACAAATTATGCTTAATCCCTAAAAACCAATCCCCTAAATCTATAAAGAAAAATATACCTATTGTATATTTTAACTTTATTTATAAAATAATCTCCAAAATAAGTACATAAAAGCTAAATAGGCCTAGCAAATCATATGGATGCATCCTAAGGGGCTTTTCTCGAAGATAGGCAAATGGAAGATAATATATAGATCACTCAAGACTCAAGAGCTTTTCAAAGGCTACAACAAGAACCATTCAAGAGGTGATTATGCTCTCAACAAGGCTTTTGACTCTTTAGATTGGAAGTCCACTTTGAAATCTCTAAAGGCCTGTGAATTTCCTTAAGTTTTTATGTACTAGATATGGCAGTGCATTTCAATTGTGTTCTATAAGGTGCTTGTTAATAGATAGTAAAGAAAACCATTAAGGGAGGAGGGGGATTGTGCTAAAGAGACCCCATTTTACCCCACTTATTCACCTTAAATTTGGAGGTGTTAATTAATCTCCTAAAGAGAATGGTTAGTTAGGATAAGCAATTTAGGTACCATACTAAGTTTAAGAAGCGGAAACTTTTTTTAACCTATCCTTTGTAGAAGACTTGATCCTATTTTCCAAAGATGAGCCTAATTCTCTTAGCATTATAATGAACGACATTAACATTTTTAAAAACATTTCAAATGGCAATCAACAACGAAAAGAGTGGTATGTACTTAGCAGCAAGCTCCCATCTAAATGAAGCTTGGTTATAAATCATTATAGGTTTAAAAGTATTGAAGCTTCCTTTCAAGTATCTTGAGTTTTAAATCTCCTCTATGAAAGCAAGCTTTACTGAATTTTGGCCATTAATAGAGAAAATTCAAGGAGGACTTCATAGTTGGTCAAACAAAAGTCATCTATGGCTGGGAGAGCTTAACTCTTCAACTTTGTATTAAAACATCTACATGTATAATGGACATCATATATAATGTTCCCAACGAGCATCACAAAGACAATAAATAGAATACTAATGATAGCATAACAAGAGAAGTAAAGGCTATGCTTAAGTGGAAGGAAATATGCTAGCCCAAAGAAGAAGGTGTTCTAGGAAGAATCATCATTAAAGCACTTATGATAGAAAGGATTTCGAGGCTAGTCAAGGATAAGCAATCATTAAAGTGGGTGCATACTTATTACATTAAATATAAAAAATTTTAGAGAATATACCTTAAGCATAACTTATCCTAGACCATAAAACACATACTCAAACTGAGGGGAGTTGTTGAAAGGGAATTCTCTTATATGGTAAAGAATGGCTTAAACACATCATTATGGTCAACTAATAGAAACCCTTATGGTTGCCTAGATAGGATTTAATAACTTTAATCCTTAATGTAAATAATTCTTACAAATGCAATAGTTGAGGCAGTCTTTGTCAATAGGGAATCATACTTCAAACATTTGTTGACAACGTAAACTATGAATTTCTTGCTCAACTTCGTACTTGGGCAAAATAAGAAAGATGAAGTACAATGGAGTGAAAACCTTTTAGGAACATATACAAATGCATCTTTTAGAGTGTTATTAAGAACACAAGGCACTAAAGTGAAATGGCACAACCTAGTATGGTCCTATAGGCACTCCCTCAAGCTTCTTTCATCTTTTAGCTTACCGTAAAAGGGAAAATCACGTCTATGGATAAGGTATTCATGCTCCTATACATCCTCAAGATATGTATTCTTTGCAAATAAAATTATAAAACTATAAACCACCTTTTTTTCGAATGTCATTACAGCTTACATATTTGGAAAGGCCTTCTAGAACTGTGCCAATTAAGCTTGTCGTCAACTGAATAGATAGACATTGTGGACTAAAGCTATAAAACCAAGAGACAAAATGAAGTTTTCTCATGTGGTAGGGAATGGCTTAAACACATCATTTTGGTTATACAACTAGAGGCCTTGTGGTTGCCTAGATAGGATCCATGAACTTTAATCCTTAAAGCAAACAATTCCTGCAAATACAACAGTTGAGGCAATCTTTATCAATAGGGAATCATACTTAAACATTTGCTAAGAACGCAAACTATAAAATTTTTGCTCATCATCAGACTCAAGCAAAATAAGGAAGATGAAGTACAATGGGGTGGTGCCCTTTTAAAAACATATATAAACGCATCTTGTTGAGAGTTATTAAGAACACAAGGCACCAAAGTGAAATGGCATAACCTAGATGGTCCCAATAGGCACTCCTTCAAGCTTTTTTCATCCATTGGCTTACTATAAAAGGGAAACTCATGTCTATAGTTAAGCTATTCATATTCTTATGTACCCCTAACATGTATGTTCTTTGCAAACTAGATAAGAAAACTATAAACCACCTATTTTTCAAATGAAATTACACCTTACATATTTAGAAAGGCCTTCTGGGACTGTGCCAATCAAGTTTGTCAACAATTGAGTGAATAGACATTGTGGACTAGAGTTGTAAAACAAGGAGACAAAATGAAAAAGTTCACTTAATTTACAAAATCACATTGGGATACTTGCTTTATGAGATTTAGAAAGAGATGAATAGAAAATTTTCTAAAACTAGGTCATACAAAAGGAAGCACTACGCTCAGGCATCTCAAGTAGAATATGAATACACTTAATAGCTAATGGAATAAACATGAGTTATAGCAACCAAATAAGGACTCTATGGAATCTCCCATAAGCATTAATAAGAATAGAACCGCTTGAAAGGGACTCATCTATACAACTTCACTCCTTTGCACTGATGTTCTAACAGTTACTCATTTTAGTCTCTAACTATGTAAATGGCTACCCTTGTAGGGTTGTAACACTTGTTTGGCTTTCAAGCATTTAATATGTGCTTTGTTCAAAAAAAATATTTATGTGTGGATATAAATAAAAGAAAACCTAACTGATGATTGGAAAGTAACAATAAGGAATATAATTATTATTATCTTGCCAAAACAATGAAATATGGGTCAACAAATCCCTTGGGATCGACTAAGTGTATAGCAAATGATTTGGGGTAAAAATTAATAACAAAGACGAATATTTATTACAAGAAAGAAAGGAATAAGTGAATATGACCTACCATAAGAATTATTTTTTATAAAATATCAAGTTAAGGAATAGAAAGTTCCTTGTCTATTTCCAGTAAAAAGATAGCCATAAAATCACTGGTTCATTTTTTTCGAAGCATGAAATAACTTTATATCCTTTGACATATTTAAAGTTCTGACCATAGGTAACAAGGGACACCTTGATATTTAGTCATAGAATGTAAATAAGTTTGCATCACACCTTTTACTGATAATGGTAACCATATGATCAAATGTCTCAGCGTAATACTCATTATAAAAAGAGAATCAACCAATGTAATCATTACTTTCCAAAAAAATATAATTACTTTGTCATGAAAACAGTAAAACATGATGTTGCCCTAATACTATTAACATGATATGACTGTAATACTATCTCATCAACATCAAAAAGAGTAAAATAATGGCCATAAAATGATTATACTCCACGCAAAGGCATGGTTGCCTTCTTAGATTCCTCATAATAAATTCCTCAAGTCAGACGTATATATATATATATGCGCAAATATGAAAAAGGATCATAAAAAGACCTTGAGCAGAAAAATCTCTTAGAGCAATTAATTGTAATTATATTTTAAAGTAGGTAATCCAAGTGTTATTACAAAAATCAAAGTTAATAAACAACAATTACAAGGAACAATGAAAATGTGAAGTGGCCGGGTAATAACTTCAAACGTTTACCAATCTGTTCCTCGACGACACTATTAAGAGACTCAACCCACTCGGGTGATTAGTGTCTCTACTGTTAGGAGACCCAAGTAGTGATTGGTATTCGATGGGTGACAAGATCTCTAATGAGTCCACTAGAGAGACTGTGAGAAAAGGAGGCGATTGAGGACTGACGACTAGTGATGAGTAGCTAAGAAAGTGAACAAGTGAGACAGGCATTGTGAGATAGCAAAAATTAATAATTATGATCAAAATAACGTCGTTTCAAATCAAGTTAAATACCAGGTCAAATTTTAGGTTAGGTTTCTCTCAAATCCTAACTATTTTTCAATCCAACCTGACTTTGATAGGTTAAAATAGGTTTCGGGCGGGACTTACTCTAACGAGCTTGAGAGGTGCGTCTTCAGCATGATTATCGGAAAGGCAACCAGTACGCAGACAACCTAACTTCAATTGCAGCCATTATTACTCCGGGACTACATATCCTCCGAGAACTCCCAACGACAATTATGGCGCTCTTTTACCGTGACAAACAGGACGCCGTGTACCGCGGATCTATGGGTTAGTTAGCTTTTTAGCTTTGTTTTTCTTCCTTTAACTTAAAAAAAAAGGTCTCGGTCAACCACTATCTAAGCCTACGTATTATTGCCATATCTAATAAGTAATGGATAATTTTTTTCCAGTCCAAGTTGGGTTGGCTTTTGACTTTCGTCATGCTTCCTTAGACTTGAAATGGACCCAAACTTCACTGTTTAGATTGAGTCTAGCCCAAGAACAATAATCCCACTCTTACCAGGAATACTTTGTCTGTCTCGCAGTTCTTCGGGGGGGAAGTCAATCACACCGAGACCAAAAGGGGGGGAAAAAAAAAAAACAACAATAACAATGCTACCATTAACTTGCGAAGCTATCATCGTACCTCTCTTTGTTGTCCTTCTAACAGCGAGTTCAGCGAACGCCGGCGACAACAACAACGTTTACTCACCTTGCGTCGACACGACGGTGCAGTTCAAGGACGGCTTCACTTTCGGGATTGCATTCGCTTCAAGGAACGCGTTTTTCTACAATGGAAACACCAGCCTTCAGTTGTCGCCTTGCGATAGCAGGCTCTCTCTCTCAAGCCAGAACTCTCAGATCGCTGTTTTTAGACCTAAGGTCGATGAGATCTCTCTTCTCACAATCAACACTTCCTCTTTCTCTCCGGTTAGTGTTTATAGTTCTTTAAATTCTGTAACTTTTTGGGTTCTTGATTTATAATTTTTGCGGAGAACTGGGTGTGACTTGGATTGGACTAGAACTGAATTGTTTGACCTTTTATGGTTGAGGGTTAGGGTTTGTTGGTGCTGATTGGGTTCCTTTTGGTTCTTGTTCTCTTATGATGAGTGAATTATTTTTTAGCTTTGATGGGTTATGGTGTTTTGACTTGGATTGGGCTGTATGCGTATTTTTTTTTAACTTTTTTTTGGGGGAATGTGTGCTAATTTGCAGTTGTTGGGAGATTCCTTTTCATTCGTGACTTCTGATTGTGAGGAAGCTTTTATCTTTTATGGTTGTTTGATTCGTAAAATATGTTTAGTGTACTTTGGTGTTACAGTTTTTATTTGTATCCAAACAAGTGTTTGATGTTGGTTTCCCTAGAGTTTCAGGTAAGCATGTATTATCTTAGCATTTAGCAATAAGGAAGGATAGGAAAGATTTTGAGATGCCGGTTGAGCTACACCTGTTAATATGGTGTGGATGTCTTAACAGTCTGACTTGCATGTCTTAAACATCCTGCCATTGTCTATATCAAGTTCGGTTTTAGCATCACCATTAGCTTATTGGCATCACTTTGAATAATTTTGTTGCTTCCTTATTTCAAATGGCATTTTGTGCAGGAAAATAACTAGAGAGGTAATTGATGTTTTCTGTGAATGGACGCTAGACATATGATATCTGTTCTACTTTAGACGCTTTTGCAGCTGATCATTGCACCAAACATTTACATATCACTGCGTTGTACGGTTTTGTTTATGTATTAGAGCAACAAGTGACAACGATACAAGATATGGATGCATGACGATCATGAAGTAAAAATGAAAATTAATGTATTTGGAGAAAATAAAGGTAACACCTATGGACTGCATGGTAATTGAGAACTAATCAAGATGGTTTCATTGGCTATAAACTTTCAAGACAATGCCAGACTCTTATTGGTAAATATTACCTCCAACTATAGATATTCATCTAACTTTAAACTCTCATGATTGAAATAAACCTATGTCACCAAGAACCATAGATCCTCAAACATCCACACTTTCACTCCTGATGCAATATCATTAGAGCCTCCTGTAATATGTTGCAAACAATAAGATGTGCCATCCTTCTACCATCTGTTGTTGAAAACCTTAGCTAAAAAGACATGTTCTTTTTCTCAGTATCTATGTATTATGGTTGAATTTGTTGTTCGGTGTCTAATTGCTTAAATTCTGAAGATCATCGACAAAAATTTTAACTTAGTTTCCCAGATCTTTTTCAGTGCCTATGTATTATGGTTGAATTTGTTGTTCGGTGTCTAATTGCGTAAATCTGAAGATCGTCTTCAAAAATTTTAACTTAGTTTCCCATTTCTTTTTGATGACTAAAGTTGTAATAGAGGACCATCATAATGGAGAATTGTTAGAGGACATATTTGGGGAAACTTCTTTTCTTGTTGAAGTTTTAGAGTGAAATGTTGAACTTGATTTGTTGTCTGTCTCGCAAGTTTGACAGATGAGTTGTAGGCTTTCAGGAACTTCTGCTCACTTTGACTATATTCTACAGATAGAATAAAGAAACTAAGTTCCCCCAGTAAAGGAATTTAATCTTTGAAAACTTATATTTGAACAAGGATGTAACTAGTCTGGTCAAATAAGTCTTCCAGGAGTCAATGAGTCATTGTTTGCTACATTTTGTTAGCTTTCAAATTTTTTTCTTTCCGTTTCGTGGTTAATATGAACTCTGTTTGTCAAATTGGAATGGAAGGCTAGTTTTTGCTTGGTAAAGGTTCCTCGTATGACAGTTGATTTTTGTGGAGCTTGGATCCTGATATTAAGGTTTAACATAACATCAGTGTAATTAGGGACCTCCCAGTTTCAAGCACTTTGAATAAAGCTGAAATGTGTCCATTGTCCTAAATCTGATGTCATTGTCACATATCATCTGCCTAGCTCTACTTGAGAACTCCTCAATTGACTGGATTTTTGCGTGCATAATTGATGGTTGTGATTGAGATGTTGTGAACTTCTTGTGCTTTGCAGGACAGTTATGGTGGATATATTGTTGCATTTGCTGGTCGAAAATATGCTGCAAGGTCTATCCCTACATTCGTTGCAAACAGTACATTCACAGTAACAAGCTTTACACTGGTAAAAGAAGATCCATACTCCATGATTATGTCTTTACCTGGCCTCAGAAGATCCAGTAAATTTAACATTGTTTTGATACAGGTGCTTGAGTTCAAGAAGGGCAGGCTACAAAATTTGTACTGGAAAAGGGATGGGTGTGCTAAATGCTCAGGAAGCTCCTCTAGCTTTGTCTGTCTTAACGATCAGGATTGTGCAATCAGAACATCCAACTGCAAAAACCATGGAGGCTCTGTGGATTGCAGTCTTGGGATACAATTAGCATTTTCTGGCACGGATAAACACCTTTCAGTTTTCAACTCATGGTATGAAATAGAGAACCTTCGACAGTACTCTCTTTATAACCTTTATGCAAATCTCAGGGACTCTCTGACGGGTCAGTATAGCAAAATCTTTTAATTAATCCCGTTCTTCCTTGCATGTTGTGTTCTCGTCCCTTCTGAGTTTTCCCAATGGTGCAGACCTATAATTTCTTCTTGTTGTATCCTTCTACAGTTTTTGGGTGTAAAGTTATATATATATTTGAATATATGATACAGATTTTGCCATTTCCACTTGATTGGACTAGAACTGCAACTTTTGTTGTCTACAAGTTCATTGATCCTTGGTTATTGTTTGATAAATGACGTCATCTACTCCTCAATTTGACGTAACAAGTTTCTGTCAGGTTATATTAATGTTACTTATGTTTTAAAAAAAATTTAAGGGTCAGCCTCGTTCCCTAAAATTTTCTGAAAGACTGACTTCTGATTCTCTCTCGGTGACTGCTGTCACTTCGTTCCACAAAATGTTATGTAGGAGTGGTTATGTGGAAACTCTGTAGAAAATGAATCCGATGGTTTTAGCCAGCGCCATGAGTTAAATGAACGCTAATGTGAGTGAAGAAAAATGCATGTATTACTTACTTAGGTATTGTTGGAAGGATGAGCAAGTTGGATTAAATTGGCTCAGGTAAAAATTAGTGTCGTGTACGAGAGTGCATGAAGCAGATGCGATTTACATTCTTCAACACAGTTGATGTTTAAGGTTTCTGGTTCACTGAAAATAATTGTTCAAATTATCGCAACATTATTAATGAATGGATGACCATTCAGTAACGACTAATAGTTCTTCAATTCAAACACTCGAGGGATGAGTAGTAGGCAATTTGAACTAGTTTCAACTGAGACTTTGCGGTGAATTTACATATAATTTCAAAACATCCATTCAAGGTATAGATAGGACGACGATTGTCAGAAACCAAGGGATAGGGCAACAGTTAGATTTGACAAGTTGCGTCGTCAATATGCTCATACCTAGAAAAGTGGTTCTTATAATACTTGTCGTTTTTTGTGGTTGAGGCCAGCCCATGCTTCCCTGGTCAAGGCCATCCAGAGCCAGAATATCCTTCCTAAACTTCAAATGTCATGTAGCCTAATTATTTGTTATTAATGCAGTATATAGGCTTCAGTTCATTTTCTATATAATCTTACAGGGTTTAAAATTTTGGTTTTTTTTTTATTAAAGGGGAAAATACGAAATGGGTTACAAAATAAGTCTAGAGAAATAGATCTCGACATATCTTCTAAAAGGATACGTTGGCACCCTATGGGTGTAGTATCAAAAATGTGACACCGACATTAGAATATTCTGCATGAGTGGCAATTCAGTCGGTACATCTGTTGCTCTCTCGGTAAACGTGTCGATAAATAACAGATCAATTTTCGCGTGAACAGTTCGTGAATACCCGTGACAATGGGGTTGAGAGCTGTGGAGCGGTTGTCCGAGGAAGAGATGATATAGTACATCGCGAGAGATTCCACCTCCAGTTCTAGCCGGCGGAAGCCTAGGTCCTAGGCGAGCGATAGTCCTGTAAAAACTCCCCAGAGTTCTGCAGACAACGTATTGCACCATTCGAGATCATGTGAGAATCCTCCTAACCAGTTGCCGTCCCTATCTCGTATAAGGCCACCTGCTGTAGCCGAGCACTTGGAGCAATTGCATGCGCCGTCTGTGTTTAGCTTTACCCAACCAGGTGGTGGTTTGCTCTAACCGATGAGTTGCTCTTGACAGGGATGGGACCCTGTAGTTGCCCGGCTTTGTCACATGGTAGACTTGTGGATCTGATCTGCAAAAGACAAAATGAGAAAAATAGGTGAGGGAGGCCAAGTAAAATGTTCGTCAAAGAGGGACCTATTCCTCCACGTCCAGAGGAACCAACACGTCATGCCAAAAATAACCGCCCAATCATGACCTAGAACGCGCCGGGGTTGTTGGAGGTTTTGCAGGAGCCACTGTGGATTCGGCCTAGTGAAGAAATCAGTATTAGCGAAGTCCACTGATAAGGTGTCTCACATTTGTCGAGCTTTAATGCAATCCCGGATAACGTGAAAAGAAGATTCTTCGAGGTGGCACTGATGACAGGCGCTGTCGGTTGTGAGTTGCCTGCGGACACGTTGTTGGTTGGTGAGCAAACGATCCTGTGCTAGGAGTCATAGGAAGGTTCGTATGCGTTGTGATCCCGGCCACTACCAAATGGCCTTCCAAACCCCATGTAGCGAATTACCTTCGTGACCCGTAAGCATGGAATAAGTAGAGACTATGGTGAAGAGACCATTGTCAGAAACTCCCCATATCAATTTATCCTGACCCAGATACCGCTTAGGCGGAAATGTGCCGACGATTGAACGACAAATCAATGTTGGGAGGTAAGATTGGAAAGCTGTCCAATTCCAATTGCCTATATAATCCACAAAATGGTGGACGCTGAAGTTAAGAGACGACTTAGTGATAGGGTGTGTGGTGTGAGAAATAAGCGGTTCTGCTCCCGCGATTCAAGGGTCTAGCCAGAAACGTATCCAAGTGCCATCTCCAATCCGCCACTTCATGCCTTGTGTCACAATATGCCAAGTTGTCTTGATGTTCCACCAAACCATTGAGCCCCCTTTAGTTTTTTTAGTATATACTATGTTTTTAACCTCCAACTAAAAAAGTTTGTGTCACCGAAAGAAAAAAAGAATCATGTAATAAAGAAGCAAGATTTTTAAAACAAAGTTAAAATGCTTTGGGAGCACGTGTCCATTGGTTCAAAAACAAATTTCTAATAAAATTTTATTCTAATATAAATTAATCAAAATTTACAAAACTTTAAGTACTGTTAATAGAAGTCAATTTAGGGATGGATGCCCGTTAATTTTTTAAAATAATTTTTTTAAAATTAAAAAATAAAATAATATTTTTTAATTAGATTTGAGCTTAAGTTTAACCATATATCGGCCACTTAAAAATACTTGAATCTAAATTTATGTCGACCTATTGTCATTCTAAGTAAATTAGTTATGATGTATATACATATGAAATTTATTATGACGGAAATTAATCTATTGAGTTATATACTTTTCTCCTATTTTATGTTTCTGTATGTCTAATGTTAATACTTGGGACTAACAACAACTTTTCTTGTTAAAGGAAATGTCGAGTGGGAAAGATATTTCTAAACTTAGAAAATCTAATTCAACATTTGAGAAATTCTCCATTTTGTCTTAATTAGATTTTTGTGCAAGCACCTTAAGTGTTAAGGTGATGTGTGCGAAGATTAGTTCGTACAATCAAATGAATTTACTTAAACTAAAAATTTTTTAAAAAATTTATTTACGAAATTAATTTAGTAAAAAATAATTCAATAAAATCTTTATATATATTTAATAAACTAATAAAATTAATTAAAGAGTAATTAAAAGTCCAGATCCAAATCTTCAATAAAATTTAAAATAAATGTAAATGCTTGCTACTTTTTTCAATGCACGCACTTATTATGATTTAAACTATGTCTTAAATTTTAAAAATGTGATATATATTTTGTTAATAACTAAGTTGAAAGGTGAAACATCCCAATGAAAAGAGCCTCTAATATTATATTGAAGTTCTTGAAGAAAGGACTAAGAAGTAAGAACTCAACTTGTATTTCAGTCCCAATTTTTAGAAGAAAAAAGTCTTTTTATTAATTATTGCTATTATAAATAGTAAAAAAATTAAATTTTAATGCAGTATAACAATAATGACAACATTCTATAGAAATCCTGTTGAGGTTGAAAACATTGAAAAATACGCAATCTTATTAATAACAACACTTAATGAGAGTCCTATTGAAACTCAAGATTTAGAAAGGTCTAGTAATGCGTAACTTTACTCCTACCTAGTAGAAAGGATGTTTCAATTAAACCTAATAAAAATATACAAATATATAATACATAATACATAATACTGCACATATAAAATATGATAAAGATTAATACTAATAGATAAAATAATTAAAAATAAACATACTAGAAAAAGACAAATATAATAATAAATCAAACTAATCACGACAAGAAAGTAATATTGTTGAGTAAAAAACTGGCTATGCTAAATTAGTAAAAGGCAAATACTACATATTAAAAAAGGCTAATTATAAAACGAAAAACTTAAAGGACAATGTAAAAAAAAAACCTAAAAGAACGAGAATAACTTCTTTATGAGAGATAATTTATGTATATCTTAGTATACCAGAGTTTTCTATTACGAGTCATGTCCTTCATAAGTTCTATCATAGTTGTATCATTCTTAATCACTTCCCTTATTCTTTTTAGGCCTAACTTTTTTTTCCTCATACAGCTTCTAAGTATTATTTTCTAGCAATTGTTCAATGGAATGTCAAGGGGTTTTCTTTTAATATGTCTGAAACACCTAAGCCTCATCTCTTTCAATTTTTTATTAATATCAGCTACCGTTAATTTGTCTCTTACTATTACATTCTTGACTTTGTTTCTTTTGGTAAAATTAGACATATAACGAAGCATTCTCATCTTTGTCACCATCAACTTGTAAACTTTTTTGATGGGTCCAACATTTCACCCTATATTATAACGCCTTAATACCCCCTAGGAGGATACGGGGGCGCCACGCAGACAACAAAACATATATACAGAACCGAGACAAATTCAAGCGAGACGGAACATTTCATACATGCATTTCAGAATCTCAAATCAACCATACAGTACTTAACATATCATTCATACTGTGCCTATCATATTACATACCA
>JAOTBA010000005.1:31943868-31957960 GCA_025629845.1 Erythroxylum squamatum
AGAGGCAAGAGGAGCAAGAGGAGAGGCACATTTGAGCAAGTTATAAGCAAGGAAATTCAAGGTGGGTTTCACTTTTATAATTAAGTAATGACCCATTAAAGTTTCTTTCAAGAAAGGACAAGAAATGATTTTTCAACTACCTTATTCATGTCCATTTATTGCTTTCTAAATGTTGCATGATTGTGCTACATGGTTGTATATGAATTGTGCTAATTGTTGATGAATTAAATGATGGAAATGATTTTTAAAAGAATATCAAGTTTAAGAAATCAAGTTTTGGAAATGCATATGAAATATTTTATGCTCATGAAACACAAGTTTGGTAAAAATCTGCCATTTGGGGCAAACTATTTTCAGTTCATGAAATATGTGTTATGTGGGTTTGTTGTAGTCCCTCAAGAATGTCACGTGCACGTTGACCAAGTTATAAGCTTCTCCCGCCTGCCCGCTAGTGGCACGCAGCTCCTTCATGGACTCCCTTAAGTTTACGACTATACAGGACCATTATGTGGAAATGTGTAGTGCGTCATGTTTATGGATCTACCCAAATCATTTTGATGTGCTATGTGCTTATGATATGTGAACAAGTTTGATGTATTCATGTTTTGTGGATTATAAATTTGACTACATGATGAGAATTTGAGAAAAAAGTGTTTTATGGATTTCAACAAGAAATTTCTATGGCAATGAACTTTTTAAATGGTTTTGCTTATTTTGCCGTTATAAGCTATTACCCACGAGCTTTTAAGCTTACCCCAACTCTCTTTCCCCTATTCAGGTGATGAGCAAGAGATCGAGTGAAAATGAATCAAGGCATCACTCTGAATTTGCATGTTTTGTTTTTTTTTGGAGTAATTTATGTAAAACAAAGTTGTAATTGCATTTTGAGCAATTTTCATTCAAGTATCTTGTATATTTTGGAGATTTTTGCGAAATGATGTATTATGGCATGAGATGCGTTTAAAGCTTTGTAAGCATTTATCTTATGATGTTAATGAAATATGAATTGTGCATGGATGATGTTAAGTTGAAATTGGGTATGTTTGAAGTGATTAACTTGAGATGATGAATCTTGAGCATGAACTATTGTTATATATATATAAGTGAGATATTATGGAAAAGAAAGATAGGATTTTTGGTGAATGATGAGATGTTATTGAATATGAGGAGTCAAATGAATTGAGGTTGAGAGTTTGATGAATTCCAATTGGTAGTTAAATTGTTATGAACGATGATGTAATAGAGGAAGTAAAGTTGGGATAAATTTCAAGTTTTTCATGAGGGTAAAATGCGTGTTCTGACTTCTAAGGAAAAACTGTATCGATTTATATTGAATTAGACAAAGTCGTCTACACGGGAGTTGTAGCTCGTCTTTATAGCTTTCCAACGATATAAAATATGCGATTTTTGGATGTCGGTGTTGAGAGATATGATCATTTGAAGTTAGTGTTGTTGCATAGGGTAAAATTTCGGGACAGCTACATTGATTGGAAGTTTTAACCCTTATAGAGGCAAAAATTAATTTTGAGGTCTTCATGGAAGTTGTAGGTCTAGAAGTCTTCTTTAAAATGGTTTTTGAATGACCTTAATCCAATATTTGTAGTGAAAGTTATGCCCTTTTTACTAAAATAGGTCGGAGAAGAAACGTAAGATAATGGGGAACAAATGGTCTGAAGAAGTCAAACTGAAATCCCAATCAAAAGTTTCCCAAAATTTGTTCTGAAATAGAAGAATGAGTTTGCTCACATTTTGTAACTCCGAATGTTGGGTTCAGGAAACGGGATCCAACATTGTATGGTATCAGAGCAAGCAAGAGTTGGGTTTCGGAAGCAAGCGGGATCTAACAGTTGTGGTATCAGAGCAAGAGTTGGGTTAAGGAGACAGGCGGGATCCAACAACTACTGACTGAACTATCCTAGGAGGATTCATAAGTAACATCAAAACACAGTAATTCTCATATTAGATACTTTGGTAATTCAAGTCTGAGGATCAATATACAATCATCATTATGAGACAATCCATAGACACATAAGTAATATTCCATTTAGAATTCTCATAATCGGGTTAGTTCAGTGACTTATTCTCTAATAATCACCCACACATTAGTTTAAGTATCTCTATACTTTAATTAATGAGATCAATTACTTTCTTCATAAGAAAGAAACATAATGTGTGCTAATTTTACCGTTTCAACAATATCCAGTCTTGAAGAAACTACAATTAGGAACATTTAGGAATAATACTTAAGTGTATATTGAATCTCATAATTATGATCTCATCATAATTTCAATTACACAGTAATTATTCCAAGGATTTTATCTTTACGAATAATAATCAAATGATTAACAAATACATAAAGATAAAGAATGCCTTTGATTAATTAATAATAATGTCATACAAATTATTTACAACCAAAATAAATTGGCTGCAAGGGCATAAACTAACAACTTAATGTCTTAGCTTTGTTAGAATATTGGAATTTTATTAATAAATAAAAAAATAATCAGAGAAATCGGAAGAATCAGTATAAAATCATAGTCTACATCTCTTGTTCCACAGGAGTGGCATATGAGTTAGAGCTATTTATTTGTATCGGCTTGTTGATCCCTCACAATTTCTTCTCCTCATTTCCAGCTGGGTTGCCGTCTCGAGTCCAAAGCTTCATTCCAAGGCAAAAACATTCTGCAACGGTGAAAGCTCTTGTGGTTCTATTTCTTCACGTAGCTAATGGTTCGAAGCCCACATTTAACGTTACTATAAATTTACACTTACATCCATAGAAGTGTGAAGGTTAAGAATTGCAGGTTTCTGGAAGGGGATAATAATGAACAGTTCAGCGTTACTGATCTTGTGCAAATTGAGCAAGTACCAGATGCTATTCTAAGAGAAACCAGAAATCTAAAGGTCAGTTTCTGGACCCACTACGGTGGTTTCAATTGTTAACTGACACTGTCAAAGCACATTTCCATCTTGTATACAAATGAAATGACATTTCTTACCAGATTTTATTATGAGCAAAAGGGAAGCCAGATCTTGTGATTACTCCGCACATTGTATTTCCTTTTTCTGTTCTTGATTGCATGCGTAGGTTTGTTTACCTTATCACTATTTGGAAGTGTATTGCGAGGATGGCCTTCTGTCGTTTGATCCCTTGCTATTAAGTTTTTATGGATAGGACGGTGGGAGATGGGTATTTCTGGGATGGTGGCTAATGAAGAAAAATAAGGATATGAGGTGAAGAAACATGTACATTTTTTATAGTTTTTCGAATATAATAATGGTTGAAGGGGATTTTAGAAAATAGAATTCACTTGAGCGCCTGTAGTTGAGATTCTAGCTAGATAAATTTACCAGCAAATAGATCTGGACATTTTGGTATCAACAGTAAGTTGCCATTTTCCTGAGTTTAAGTTGTATCATTGTTGAATATAGTGTGTGTGGATAAATGCTAGGCTTTATTAACCGTGGAAACAACTGTGCCTGTTTACTGCTAAGTACCAACAGACTTTTTATGCATTTAACCTTTTCTTCATGGGATGGCAGGAAAGGAAGCTGATGGAAGAATATAGGCAGGAACAAATTGTAGTAGAATCTTTCCCGTTCTCTAAAACTATGTAATATTAGTTCCCCCGGAAAACATAAATGCTTCTACCATCTTCATTTATAAAAAGAATAAAAAAATTCTGCTATTAAATCGACTGCTTGTACTTGTAGTGTATCTTAATTATGGTAAGTATATGTTGCATTCTTTTATATTTTTTCTGTACCCTTACTCTGTATCTATTCTGTATTCATTACATCTGGACCATTCACTTATGTGGATCCTATATAAATAGATGACTCCCTATATTATCCCCTCAAATCTTCTGTGCTAGCAACCCTTAGGCCTTAGGCCAGGTGGCACAGAGAATCACATCCCTGCATTATCCGTGTTGCTTTAGATAATTAATGTCACCTTGACGTTTCTTCTTACACTACGTTGGGACAAATAATTATGGTTTGCACCGACATCAATGTTTCACTGAAATATTAGTTTTATGGTTGGTTTCAACAATATTATTATTGAAAAAAGAAAACTAGAACAAGAAATCCAATTGACATGCTGAAAAGCCATCCGTATACAGATTATGGCCCAATTGCCTATTTTATTTATATTCTGGTACGGAAGAACTCATTTTTTAATTTATGCACTCACCCCAATATTTCAATTCCAATTAGTGATTGAATCGGAGAAGTAACTAATTTAAGGATCAATGATTCAATCGAAATTTAACCGTGATCGAATCGATAATTAATAAATATATAAATTTATATTTTATGTATTATATATAAGATAATTTTTAAATATACTATTTAATTATATAATTATAAATTTAACTTAAACCTTTAAACTTCAAAATATACAAGTTTTTTTTAAGTTCACCAACACAACACAAAACAAGATACAAAGTTCACTAGTCATATTTCATCAAAAAGGTTAAAAAAAATTATCAATCATAATATTTATTAAAGTTGAAATCATTAAAATTAAGGCATTTTAAATGGATCGGTCGGTTCTTTCTTTTACTAATTCAGCGATTTTTACCGGTCCAACTATAAAATAAACGAGTCAATCACTCATAAAAAATAAAGCTAAATTGAATCATTTCATGCTCTAAATTATCAATTCTCCGATTCAACCAACCGATTCAGTCCAATTTTTAAAACACCTCTTTCAATGCCCACTTTCAATTCTAAACGTTACGCCGCCAAGATTTTTTTCCTTTTATATAACATCATGAGACCACCTCCACAGATTCTTCCGTCGTTTATTTACGTTGTTAGGGTTTTCATTTGGACCCATCCCCAAGAGAATCTAGGACAAGTCGCCTTCTCCAAACGACGCACCGGCTTGCTCAAGAAGAATGGCGACCTCTCCGCTCTCTAAGACGTTGCCGCTCTCCTCATCTTCTCTGACTCCGGCAGACTCTTGGAGTTCCACAATGGCGAGATGTATTTCATCTCGTTTCTATGTTGTACCTTTCTGTTAACGTGTTAATAATAAATGATTGTACACGTGGATATGATTATATTTGTTTTTGTGAAAATTTTCAATATGAAATTTTTCACCGTTATTCGTTTGATTAGGCTTGATAGTCTTACTTGTATGTACTAAATGTATGTACGTATGGTCTTGGAGAAGTAACGACTTGTGACTGGTTAGATTAGCATGCTCTGTTTTGTCCTAAATCTAGGAGGCTTAAGACTATGTGTTGGACTTGGTTGCTACTTTTGGCGTTATGTAACATGGAAGAGTTATGAGATATCATGAACGTACTCTGCGTTAGTTACTTGCTTTCGCTTATTGGATATTATGATTTGGTGTGTTTTTTAGTTCACACTTCACACACCAAATCAAGAAACTAAGGAGATATTAACATGTTTATTTAGAAAAAGAAAAGGACCAATAGGTTGAATTAGGAAATCACTGACCTTTTAGTTTCTCTAACTAATAACTATTCTGGTTTCCTGATTCACATCGACAAAGTGTGGTCACAGAAATTGAAGTAGAAACTGCCACCTGCAATTATTGGACTATATAGTATAAATGATCTCTTTAGTCCAATAAGATGCTATATCCTTACCCTCAAGCCATCATTAATCGTCAGCTTTATAAGAATACCAACGAAGAGAAGGAATAACTACTAATAAGAAAATGATGGGACATATATTTTTTCTTATTATTTTTCTTCTTTTGAAGAATAAGATGATCTTAATGCTGCAATTCCAACACATAATATCCGTTAACTTAGAGCTAAGGAGGTCTCCAACTTTCTTTTGTGATTTAGACACCTTGAAACAATTAAGCAGTAAATATCATACACCAAATTAAACGTGGCTATTATTTCAGACTGGATAGCATGTACGGCGAGATGTTGATGGCGACACACGCTAGAGAAGGCTACGCGATGATGGCAAGATGAGGGAGCTGTTAAGGTGCTAGAGAAGCTCTCGCCAGTGAGATGCGTTTGGAGGTGATGGAAGTGGCGGCTGCAAGTGCTAGTAGTCGGCGGCGGCACTAGTGAAGAAGCTAATTGGTGGCTGCAACATGCTAGGAAGGCTAGGTTTTCTCTAGTTTGAAGCTAGGATTTGGAAAGGATGAAGAAGAGCATGTTTATTCTAAGGTTAGGACGGGGTTGTTTGCTAATTGTGATAGGTTATTCTAGGTTTAGAATAAGATATAATAAAGGTTGTTTGGCTATTAGAATGAGGGTATTTCAGAGCTAATTTTGGTTCGTTTGATAATAAGGATTAGTATAATCCAAATCTAAATAAAACTAGAATTAAAACAAACCAACCCTTATTAAAAATACTTTTATTCCAATAAGAACTTAAAAGAGTTTCAAATCAAAATCAATTCTAAAATAAATTTATATTAATTATTTTTCTTTATTTACGAATGATAAGGTGTTTCTTGATTTATTAGACATTGTATTTTTCTTTATTAAATTTGAAATGTGCTTTCATTTATTAATTGAGAAAATTAAGTTTTCATTAATATTTTTCAAAATATTTCTCTAATTTATTAAAAATTTATTTTTAATTAATTAATAGATTATTCTATAAATAAATAATATAAAATACTTTCTTAATTATTTAAAAGTATTTTATTTAATTTTAAAATAATTTTCTAATTAAGAAAAGGTTATTTCTAATGAGATTAGAAATAATTCTCTAATTAGATTAAAATATATTACTTATAAAATTATGAAAAATGAGTTTTTCTAAATCATAGTAAGTAACAAACATAATTTATTGAAAATTATTTTCAATTAAATTTTGTTTAAGAAGTCAATATAATTGGAAATAGTTGTCAATTTTATTTGAAACTTATTTTTAAGTAAAATTAAATTTATATTTGAAATAGGAATTTAATTTATTTAAGAATCAATAGGTTTAATCAAATATAATCTTTCAAAAGAGTTAGAAATTTTATTTTAGATTATGAAGATCAATAACTAGAATCAAACAATACTTGATATTTTTGTGTGCACATAATTTGGTTATATATGCATAAATTGCATGCTTTATTTGTATATTTGATACATACATACATACATATACATATTTTATATTTATGATATTATAATATGTAATTTTGTGTTTGATGAGACAAATAAATTAAATTTATCGTTAAAATATTAAGTACATGTTGAGAACGTGATTGTTATCTTCTATTGTTTAAAAATAAAACCAAAGTTCTATTTATGTAGGGCTTGTTGAATGACTCAAGGCCCCTTTAACCTGAATATATTTTATCTTAAATTAATGGATTCTACTTAACTAAAGTTGTATGATTTGGATGAGTAACTCATGATCATATGAATTTAGAGACTAGGTTATGAATAACATATAATATTTTTTTGGCAAAGAGTTGTTACCTAACACATTTAGGAATCACATGAGATGTGATTAATAAGAATGTTATCTACTTAATTTAAATTCAATTGATTTGTTGAGTGACTCAGAATTAACTAAATTTGAATAGGATCCTAAACTACTAGAGATATTAGAGTAATATTTTTGAAAAGTAGTAAAACCTATTATTTTGAATAAAATAGTGGGAGTAACCAAATATATGATTAAATTCCTAATCTTATTTGGTATGACATATAACCAATTACTTGCTTTTCTTACATTTACATTTTATTCTGAGTGAAATTTACCTTTTTAGTATAATTAATATTAAATTAGTGAACCAAATTTCTTGGAAATGGGTTATATTTGAGAGGAGTTCTCAAAGTTGTATGTAAAAAACAAGTTGTATGTTTATTATGCAATCTTGTTATTAACCCCTATTGAAAATTTGGTAACAAATTTTTAGAGATATTTCAAAATCATATAGATGGCAAAATGTATTAATGTTTTGAGTTAACTAATGTATCATAAACTTTGACAACAACACGTAAGATATATGTCAACATTATGATAGTAGGATGCAAAAGGTTGCATGAAGTAGTGCTAAAATGTATATTGCCTTGATGAAATTGTTTCTCTTAATTTATCCTACCATAAGCATAAACATGTATTACAATTAAAAGAATTGACTTATATATGATAATAGTTGTCATTAGAAGAAAAATAATTGCATGACTTTTCTTACCCATATGATAGAGATCATGTGTGTGTGTGTAAGAGAGAGAGAAAGAGAGAGAGTGTGTGTGTGAGTGTACGCGCGCGCTGTATTTCTAATTCATACTTATGAATATTTGATACTGAATTTAGATTCAACATTATTATAATGTTCAAAATATAAAAAGAAACAAATAATTTAGTGAAAGAAATTGATCCAAATTTGTACAAATAATTTGTATGTATTGGATCAAGGTAGACTTATGCTTAATATAAGTGGCAAGAACCCAAAGTTGAAAAACCGAGATCATCCTTTTATGTCATGTTAGTTAAATCAACATAATGAGAATTATAAACTTACATACAAAGATATATGTACCCCTTTAATTATGAATCGTAAGAAACTTGTAAAACTCATTAGTTAGAAGTAAAACCTAATCAACCTTTAGTGAAAAGATGATAATGGTATTTAATTGTTAAATTTTATACATGTGATACATGGGATACAATAAAAATTCATAAAAGAATGATACTTTTAGTTCATTAAATGCATTAATAACTTTATGTGATATAGTCAAATGTATTAAATGAAGCATTTATTTAAAATTTTGAAAAGTTTATAAGTAGAAATTAAGCATTGATAATACTAAAGCACTTTAATGAGATCAACATAGTGAGATTTAAATTTTTTTGGTTATCTATAGAAAATGAGATTCTCCGGTGAATATTTTCATAACTAAATTTCATAAAAGTATGAATTTGTATATAGAGGAATATATAGTATGAGATATTGTATATACAATAGGAACGCACATAAGAGTATATAATCAACCCACCACCACTATTCACTTAGAAGGAAAAAAAATGAAGAATTGTACATGATGTTGCTTTCATCTTGCCGTGAAGAAACAAAATTTATTTCTTTTATAGCTATACCTAATATAATAACTTACCTTTAGTAGTTCCAATTAAATCAATTTTCACGATTTCATGTTATATATGAAATGGTAGGACTTTAAAAATGTCAAAGTTAATAATTTTGAGATGTGATGTTTAGTTAAAGAATGTGTTGTCTAATAAATTTGGAACTAAATTAGATAATAAAAAGTTATGAGACATGCAAAAGTTTAGATATAATCTTACATATCCTATTAAACAAAATGTTTGTTTCAATTTATACTTATAGGAGAATGGTTCTTATGATAAGTAGTTAGAATAAGAAAAAATTTGAATAGTTTAAATCTCATAACAATACATCAAATTAGAACTAGTGCCTTTATTGATCCATTTGATATATAGTTAAAAGGCTACGAGACATTGAAAGATTTACCTTCATCATAAATTTAAAGAGTTTATTTTAGAACTGAATGTGAATTTATCATGCTACAAGAAGGCTAGAAGGAGTATAAGTTGTCTTCTTCAATAGGAGTATGTAAAGATATACTACTCATAGAGAATAAAATTTTAAGAACTCATAGAGAACAAAAATTTATAACAAAATTTTAAGAACTCATAGAGAACAAAAATTTATACTTTCAATTGTGGAGAATATAATTGCTCAAGAACAATTCATATTGGATATGAAAAGGTAATAAATAATTCTGGGAATCAAATCTATAGAGATAAATTAGGATTTGTTTACTTATTCTACTCCAAGTATGCATATAATGTACTAACTGTGTTTAGTATTTGAGATATTTGATACTTATGAAGTATTAAAAATATTCATTATCTATGTATAAGTTAATATTTGAGTTTAAGTTGATACGAGTATTAACTTTATAAGTAAAACCTAATTAAGATATATTTTAGTTAGAATAATATTATTTTGAGATTGGAAAAGTTCCAATGTAGCATTAATTGCTAATTAAACCATAATATGTTTTTTATTTGTGGAAATGAATATTTGGATCAGAAGTTCTTTAATGAACTTGGTATAGTTTTTTATATTGCTCAGACAGTAGTGTACTGTAGAACATAAGAGTCATTAGGTATGTAACGAGAGTTAAGGTCTCATCAAAGATTCAAGTATCTATTTAGGAAGTTTCTCTTTATTATTATGATAATTAAGATGAAAGTTATAAGATTTAAACAAGTGCTTATCATAGAGAATTTTGTAGAATTCTCTTATTAAACCACTATCTTAACAGTAGCATGATAGTCACATAGTCATATAGTGATATAGGATAAGATACTTAAACGTTTGGCTTAGTGTAAATGAGAGATTGTTGATTTATGTCCTACAGCCAATCGGTTAGTAATAATTTAGTGACATATTTTTTTCAAGGCATTCTTTATCATATAAATAAATTTAGGAATCAAAGAAATAAAAGATAAATCTAACCTAATATTTACAAATGAACAAGCAAGTTTCAAATTTTAGTTTAGTCATGCAATTTCAATATATCCGAGATAATCCAAGACATTTAACAAGTTAAATGTATAGAACCAACTAATTGGTTCCTACCTATCCCTTTTCACTTTTTAAAATTGAACCAGCTCAACACGTCAAACACAAAGAGACACAATGAACAATCAAAACTTATCCGACAAACATCTAAATTCCAGCCCATACAACTCCAAATGAACCACCAATTCAACTTATCATATTCAAATAATCAAGACATCTCCAATCAAATAAGAACATGAATTATAAGAACATGAATTATTAAAACCAGAAATTCCAACAATTGATAGTATCAAAATAATCCCAGAATAGCTTGAATTAATCCAGAAAAATGAAATATCAAATACTCAAAACATGTCCAAGCTGAAAATTTAATAATTAATCATAACTAAAGCCTGGAAAATCAGAAATAAGGGGAATAAGGGTTCATAAAAACTCATTATCATGCGCTATTTTCAGACCCTGGAACAACCCTTTCAAGGTCCGAAATCTTTCTGCCAACCTTGAACTAGCTCAAAAAAGGTGGAAATTGGTTCCCTTTCACTTCTAACACTCCTTGCAATGATTCCCAGCTAAACTCGCCTTAGAAGAGTGTCAGCTAGCCCCTTCTTCGCATGACTTCTTGCTTGGTATTTTCTCCTCCCTACAGCTACCTTTTTATAGCTTAAAAATTGTCTCCAAGAAACAAACGTGTCATTTTGATGTCTGATTTTCTACTACTGTGATTTTTGAGCTGGTGCATTGGTATGATTTTCTTATTATGGTGGGCTGGAATTTGTTTTGCTATTGTTGAACTTCATTTTGAGCCAGATTTTCTTCTAGATTCTTTTTTTAAAGTCCACCAAGCCTATGAGAAAATACTCAGTATAATTTAAACCCTTTTTAGAAATTAAATATAAGATAAATAATTTGAATAATTAATAAGAAAAAGTAATAAGTTAACCAAAATGTGCTATGTAAATAATTTAAAACAATATAAAATAAGGGTGTAAAATATACTATAATTTCTACTTATCATATTTACATATGCATGATAAAGTTCATGGGATAAATATACACTACAAATAAAATTATGATGAGATCATAATTATGTGATTCAAATTATATTTATATATTATTCCTAAATTGTTCCCAGTTATTATTCCATTGAGACTGGACATTAATAAAGCATTAAAAAACTAGCACATGTTATGTTTCTTCCTTATGAAAGAGTTAGTCTACTTCATAGACTAAAGTATAGGGATACTTAAATAAATATGTGGGTGTTTGCTAGAAAATAAATTCATTGAACTGACCCCATATGAGAATTTTATTTGGAACATTACTTATATGCCTATGAATATTCTCATTGTAATGATTGTATAAGTGATCCTTTAACTTGAAATCTCTAAAGCTATCACGTATATGGATTGTTATGTTTTGATATTACTTATGACATATTATAGTTAAGAACAACTTAGTCGGTAGTGACTGAGTCATTAGATATACATGAACTATATGTAGGTAGTTAAGTGATCAACATAAAATTTATCACCCTAAAGTGATTAGCGAGAATATTCCATTATTCACTATTAGTATTTATTCGAAAAATCCTTAGCTAAGACCGAAAGACACTTTGAAAACTATTTTCAAATGTTATTAATTGAATCAATTACTAATGGTAGAGAACTAACATTTTTGGACTTAAATAGACTAGAGACATTATTTCCATACTTTATGTCTAATCAAAACATTGTATAATGGAAAGATTGAATTATATGAAAAAATCATGCGCGGAAGTTAGTCAAAATCTCTCTGACATACTTAAATATTTGGGTAATTATGATACGTTACTAGATGTCAATCTTTATCTATGAATATAAATTACTTAATTAGAGAGTTAAAGATAAATTAAATGAGTTTAATTTATCTAATCCTAAATATGATTTAGTGTTATAATTTATATCCATTGTCAACATATTTAAAAACCTAATAGGTCACAAACAAAAAATGAGTTGAAGAGAGAAAATATATTTTAATCAAGTTAGCGAAAGACATTGGATGCTTAACATTGATAATATTTCATGATATGATCTTATGTCTGTCTGAATGATGAACTTCTCTATTCCTAGCCCCCCCTCCTTGGAAAAGAAATAAAAACTACCTCTCTTCCTTCTTTTCAGGATTCTGCCGAAAGCAAAAATAGGAAAGTCTTAGCGTGCCCTTATTCTAATTTGTTATAAACCTCTTTTGTGTTATTGGTCGTTACTTTACTTGACATTATAGGACTTCATTCTTGTAACAATTATCTAAAAAATGCTTCATTTTCAGCCTATAAAGCAAATCTCTTAACTTGATTATAATGTTTGAAAAACTTTATGATTAAATATAAGATGTTTAATAAATAAAGACCAATATGAGATATTGTATCTTATTTGAGCCCAATTAGTATTTAATTAGAATTAATTATAATTCTAATTAAAGTTTAATTAAAATTAGAATTTTATTTCAATTAAATTACTAAAAGGTCTAAAATATATTATAAATAGGTTTAAGTTCCAAATAAGTTAGCACTTCTTTCTTAAATCTCTCTGTAATAGTTAAAAACTCTCTCAACATGTTCTGTGGATTCTGGTAAGAATGGACACTTGTTCAATTACAATGGTTGATATGACCAAGTTCAAAAATTACTCAAGAGAAATGACATGAAAAGAATCAAGTTTCGAAATTAGGTATGAATTATGATTGATACTTTTATTATGTTTTGTGTATCAATCAATGTTTTAAAAATCAAACCGGACATCGAACTGGTCAAAAAAAAGTTTAAGGTTTAAAGATTCAATCGGTATTAAACCACTATAAAACCGATATGTAATAAATAAGAAGTTAAAATTATAAGAATAAGTAAAAATATGGCATGAAATAAAATCTTTTATTGAAACAAAAAATTCACTAATAATGCTTATTAATATATAATAAATTAATAATTAATCTAAGTAATTTAAATTAAAATTGAATTTAACATAAAATTAAAAATAAAAACAAAAATAAAAATAAAAATTCTATATTATCATTTATTTTAAAGATTCATAAAATTCAAAATAAGTTCAAAGAAAGTCAAGGACCCTAAGTTTATTTTAAATTTTTTAGTGGTCTTTATTCATACTTCTTTATAGTTTTAATATTATTTTTAACATATTCTTAAATTATCTTAAGAAAAATTACTTATATATACTAGTTCATAATTAAATTTATTAAATAAATTCATGACCAAGTTCATAATAATTATTTTTAACAATAATAATTAAAAATTTTAAATTAAAATATAAAGAGATAAATAAAAATACTAAGTTATGACAAATACAATTTGTTAGTGAGATTAAATAAATTTAGTATTTTTTAATAAAAGAATCAATGTTTGGGATTCCGTTCCGTACCGGCCGGTACCGGCCGGTACGTACCGTACCGGCCAGAATCCGATACCGGTACGGGTTTAAATGTACCGGTAAAAAATACCGGTCGGTACCGGCCAATTTCGTCGGTACCAGCCGGTACCGGCCGGTATTCAAAATACCGGTCAAATACCGGCCGGTA
>JAOTBA010000005.1:31972364-31982508 GCA_025629845.1 Erythroxylum squamatum
ACATTTCATTAACTTTCTTAATAAGTGTGCATTCCTATAAAACGACACTTATTATGAATCGGAGGGAGTACCTTTCAAAATATTATAAAAGACCAAAATTTAACCATATGAAATTAATAAATTATTTATAATTTTAAAAATAATCTAAATAATATTTAATATTAATTGATATTGATATTATATTATATCAATATTAAAATTGGTACGAGTTTTGATACGGTAATCACATCTTTACATACTATTCTTATAATTTATTTATTTTTAATCATTCTCTATGATGTCTTTCTTCGTAGAAAGCTTTTGGAGAATTATGAATAAATATGAGAATTTTCTTACAAAGTTTTTGAAACACATCAAATTTTAATTAATAATATTGATAAAATTACAAAGAATTTATGTCTTTTATCTTTTAAAAATATTTAATAAAAATTGGGTTAAAATGTAGTGATTAATCGTAATTATTAACTTAATTTACATAATTTTTTATGTTTAAGTAGCATTTGTCTTTTTAAGATAAAAAACTTGAGAGTAAATTTATTTATTTATTCATCTTCAAGTTTATTTACGACACTAAATAATAAATATTCGATGAAAAATGCAACTTTTTAACTTTATTAAGCGCTTATATAATTGTATTTGATTCTAAAATCCCTTTATCAAATACAATGGCGCACTCTAATTTTGTTTCTCTAATCTTGTTTTAACTTTTAAGCGGAACGTCCTTTCAAAAAAAAAAAAACTTTTAAGCGGAACGTTATGCCAACTTATGTATTAAACCCGTGTTGGACCATTCTAGGCTTCATCCCCAGGCCTTATGGGCCTGTGCTCGACAGGAAACAGGCACGCAGGATTGACATTAACAGATTGAGTTTTGTGTTTGGACTTTGAAGCATAACAATGAAAGTACTTCGACAATAGAATCTTGAATTTTTCTTCGCGGAGAATAGGGCATTTTGAGGTGTGAATGATTAAAATTTTGAATTATCTATTTTTTTTATTTGGTTTATTTTAACAATTTTTGTTCTTAAATATTAATTAATTTATTAATTATTATGTTAATTTTCGTAAATTAATAAGTTCTTATAAATCAAAATAAATTAATTAATTTTTATTTAATAATATCTTCTGTAAATTAAATTTCAAATTTTTAGATAAGTAAAGGCAATTTCTTTTAATCATATTTCAAGTTCTTTAATTTTATTTAATTTTTAACCGATTTTATGACTGTCTAATTATAATTGAATCTTTTAAACTTTAAACCTTTTGTTTTGTCGATTTAACTTCCGGTCTGATTTTTAAAACATTTTTTTTTTGAGAAATCGAGTTTTAAAACTTTGGTTGGGATAAATGGATTAATTTTCAGAAAATTTTCTTTTACTCTTACGGGCACCCACCATAATGGAATTTGAATATTGTATTTGCTAACCATGACACATATGTAGTCCTCAAAAAATAACTTTATCGTTGTCTTAAATGCGTCAAGTTTTAACAGTGTTTAAATATTATGTTTTATAATTTTCTAATCTGTACTAAATTAGGTTGAAATTTGTATTTGGAATTCTCTCAACTATTAGTTAGTGTCTTCTCGATCCCTTTCGCAAGTAAAAGTGTAAAACACGAATCATAATTAGAAATAGCTACCAGCAATCCTCATTAACTATGTATTGGAAGCGGGTAAGAAAGGTGGTAAGCTAAAGACAAAGGAACTTCAAAGTGATTGGGACGTTATTTGTTGGAGCCCTAGTCAGCCAGTGTTGACTTCATTTCAAGTTATTTGGAGTTTTATGGGGAATTGCAGGTTGCTTAATTAGCCTCCAGTCCAGTTACTGCTAATGAGCTCCACCTAAGTGCAGATGTCATTGCACTTGTCCCGTACCTAATTAGTGAGTTATCTAACATTAATCTTGTCATTGTTCGAATTACGATATTCTTAAGAACTGGAAACCCCCAATTTAGTTTGGTCCCTTATTCAATCATAAACAACAACAGAAAGGAGAATTTGATTGTGATTAAAACGACAGGGAGGATTCTAAGAAACGATGTTCTACTTTGAATTGAATATCATGTTTCACATAAAATATAGAATTAATCACCACTACCTAGTTAAGACAAGTAACAGGGGACGGCTAATCCACTTGCACTTAGTGGCATCTCCATTTAGCCCACCCTTCATCACTTTCTGCTTATAATTTATCTTAAAGTTAACAAAAGCAATGGTTTTCTCAATTAATAATTGAAGTTAATCTGCAATTAGAACGACCGCGCTTGGCTCACACAAATTGCTATATGATGTGTTAATTTAATTTTGCTCGACAAGTTGGTGTTTTATGTAATGACGCAATATTCGTTATCTGTTTCTTGCATCAATGGAACTTTGAGTTGTTTTTTATTTTTATTTTCTTTTGTATTATGATGTGCTAACAAACATTTCACTTCGTAGTAATTGGTCCCTGGATGAAGTTTTACTCTCACTAACGCACTACCTCAGTTGTATAGAACCCGTCAAAAGAAAGATTAAAAAAAAGAGATTAGTTGAAGTGTTCACTAATCTCTTTAATAGGAACACCTGTGTGGCTTCTAAGCTATAGTAAAAAGAATTTATCTTCCGTACTATCATTTTTTAAAACTTTTTTTGGGTTAAGACTTAAGAATGTCAATCATAATTATAAAATTTATTTCTTATATATAATTCAGCTGCCGTTGGTCTATTCACTTTTAAAGAAGTTAAAATATAGTTTTATTAACAGAAAAATTAAATTATGACTATTTTGAATAATTCTGAATTTTCTAAATTATTAAAGGAAATAAAATGTTTGAATGCGTTTTCACTAATTGTTGAATTACTTCAATTGAATATAAGCCCTTTGAGATAATTTACTTAAAAGGCATTTGTTTTAGTTTCGACGAGAGTTGAAAGTGAGATAAGGACATATAGAAGAGGACGTTCCACCATGCCTTTTAATACAAAAGATCCCAAATTTAAAATTGAAAGGTCAAAAAACGCATTTAAAATTCTAAAAATAGCACTAAAGGCTTGGGATTTATCCGGAGGAACCCAAATGGTGGTTTTTGATAGACATGCATATAAAGAATTAAAAGAAAAAGGAAACAAAAGCTAGCACCATCTGCTGATGATCTGGAAGGCAAAGTAAACAGGGAGGTAAGCACATTGCACAATCAACCTTTTTCTTTTTTTTCTCTTTACTTTCTTATGCATGAAATTGCAGTCTTTTAGACTACAAAGAAGTTCCACTTGTATAGATCCTCAGTGTTTGCCAGCAGGCTTCACGAGATATTGGGTTTGTGACACGTGTTACACGTCACATCCCATTGGTAGGATTCAGTGGGATCTTTTCCTCCCACTTTTTTCCTTCTTTAAATAAACAACAAAACAGTAGATATGAAAAGTTTTCACTAAAATTAATGGGGAAGGAGACGTAACAATCAAGAAATAGAGATGAAAAGGTTACGCTGATGTTTTGTTAAATAATTTTTAAAAAATTAAAATTATAAAATAACATATTTTTTAATTAAATTCATATTTGAATTTACTATGAATAAGTTGACTTTTTTCGTCAGTGCATGTTTCAAACAAAGATTCTGCTTAGAAATCCGGTTTTCTAATGTCTAGTTGCCTCCCTGAATTGTATCTTGTGTTTTTCGTTGGACAAGATATTACGTGAATTTATTATGCTTGTACTCATTTGTAAAAAGCATGATTAAGTCATAAATAAATAGGAAGTCGGTCTAAATGGATTATATATATATATAACACAAGCCGTCCACATCTATGTCCCTTTACCATGTGATAACGGTTTAGAGGCATTGTCACAATTCTTATAAAAGGCAGCAAATCATAGATTTAAGGATTTTCCTACCTTAATGGGACATAAGCAGGATTCAAAGAAAGACAGGCAAATGAAAAGCAGTCATAAATTTATTTGTCATTCCACTTCTGGAGGATTTGGTGATCCATTCTCCAATTCCTACCTATACCACATTAATATGCATGATTTTTTAATAACAAACATTCCTCTCTTCACCGTATACATGCATGTGCATATGAGTATAGATTCCAAACATTTACTGTAAGATACTTAAAAAGCTTGAGTACAAGAAAAGCAATTCCTATTTAGTCTCTAGTTTATATTATTTGTTCTAAATGTATTTCGTAGTTTATAGCCGGCAGACAAACATATGTTCCAGTGATGTATATATATGCAAACTGATTCACCCCTTCTTTTTTCACGTTAATCACAGGTTCTTAATAGTCATGATTCCAAATTTGACAATGAACGAACAATAATTGGCGTGTTGAGCCAAACTTGATGGGTCCAAAAGGGTGGTAGGAAAGGTTATGTTATGTAGGCAGGGAAAGAATACTGACACAATACCTGTTTTTGGTCCCCAGAAAAAGTTGTCTTTAAGACAATGATTAAAGCTTGTGCGCTTCACTTTTCTAACATTAAAAGGAAATACTGAGCTCATCCAAGCAGCTAGCATCCCTCCCTGCTAAGTAAAGCCACACAATAGACAATCCAACTCTATTTTATTCCGAAACGTGCAATTCAAAGCCTGTCCATGACCCAAATCCTAAGGGAGAGGGTCTATGAATAGAGGTTGACTTATCTAGGACTGCAGTCAAGCGTAAAGGGCGAGACTTCGCGGTCAACAATTCTCATGAACTACCTCTTTTCCATGGAATTTCATCGCTTGTTTTGGCTATAACCTGCATTTAAAAGATGATAATTACTACTTATAATAGACTCGTTACTACCTTGAAGCAAAATATTTGAGTTATTAAATATAAATGTTGATTTAATATATATTTTAAAAATAATAATTACAGGTTAATCTTTAATAGTAAAAATGTTTATAATTAGCAAAACCATCGCAATCAAAAATTGCATACTTTGATTATATCGCCCCTCTTTATGCGTGATGGATTCATTCCATTATTGCTGTAAGAATGGTTGAAAGATTGGTTTTGTGTGGGGCGGACAAGTTCCACGTGTTCATTAACTCCAATTTAAGATCTTTTGTTAGGAAGCTTTCAACATGGAAAAGGTTAAAATCTCAATTAATATCTGTAACCTAATATAAATGAAAAAATAAACATTCCTGGCCATAATAGTACGTTAAAAATCAACTTGACATGTTATTATGTTTCCTTCAAATGCTCCGTTGGGGTAATCAAGTTGGTAAAATGGGAGGAACATAAAATTAAAAGATTCTGTGTTCGAATTTTCTTACCTGCACGATCTCGAAGCCGCCTAGGGAACAACTCTTACCAAAATATTATAGTTTTGTTATTTTTGGTTGACGTAGCTAATAGAGTTCGCTTTAACCTGACATGTGGATATTTTCGTGAATACCTATGTTGATTGACTCATGACCTATGAACGTGACTCATAAGTTATCTATAACCCACCAATTTTGTTTCAAAATAACCCACAGAGTAAAATTCGTGATTAATAAATAAATGTGAGTATAGACAACAGCACTGAGAATACCGATGGCCTTGATTTTTTAGCAAACTAATGGAGACAACTATACATAAGAAGAACCAGAATTGGGAAATGAGAAATGATCCCGAGAGATGGAACAAAGGATCAAAACGTAATTAAAGGATGAGGTAGAAGAACGAAGAACGAAGATGAGGTAGGAAGAAAAATACAAACAAAGAATGCAGACGAGGACAAGGTAGGAGATAAAAGATGAAGACTTACATAAAGTGGGTCATGGTCTTATTGGTCAGACAACACAGAGGCAGGTAAGGAAAAGGAACATTGGGGTTCAAAACTGTGAGTTACTTTTTTTAAAAAACGGTGGTAATAGGTTAAGGGTTAAATCCAGGGGTCATGGTTTAACCCACGTGTTCATTTTCATGTTGATGCTAAGATGTTAGGTTGAAAGAGGTTCTGTCAGTCACGTCAATCAAAAATTAATGGAATTAGCATTTTTTTCTTTAGTTTTTACGAATTTTAAAAGATTAGCCGTTTAATTAAAAATTTTAAATAGTTTAGCACTGAGATTGAAATAATTTTAAAAGATTTGATATTGTAAAAGCTATTATCTCTTCATAAGATCTAGGTTATAGTTGAAAAATGGTGTATGCACTTCGATCGAATGTCTGTGTAATATTTTCATTAAGAACGTCAATAAAAATTTAAAATAAAAAATATTATAAAGTTGAAGGAATGAAAATGCCCTTAATCCATTATTATTAGAAAATATTTAAAAATGGCTTTTACCTTATTTAGCAAATGAATTTTTAGTCTATATATATAGCTTTTGAAAAATAGTCAATCTAAGGTTTTAATAAAAGAAACTACATTTTGTATACTACTCAAAGAATAAATACATTAACGTTTGTCCCTTCTATAAGAAAGTTATGTGTTTAATTCAATAATTATTTAAATACACCTTTTCACCCAAAGTCATATATGTCTTGTGATTTAAACACTCTAAAATGATGAGCCTCTATTCCTAATAATGTCTAACATATGTTAAGGACTTAACCATACGATCATAAATTTAGTGACTTTTAGTAGTTATCAGTATCATATATACAATTTTTATCAATCATGGGTTATAATATGAGCCCAATAAAAAAGTATAAAAAAGGTTATAATGAAATTTTATGGATGTTAGTCCAAAAACTATAAAACTTTGAATTAAGCTTCTTACCTAGTAGTACTTAAAAGGGGGATCAATGCTAATGGATAGATGTGACGGAGAAGGCACAGGATGACACTGAAATCGAGAACATAAGATTTAATTCCTGGAGAGACATTTAATGGATGGATGAGATAGAGAAGACACAGGATGACACTGAAAATCGAGAATAGATAATTTAATCCTTCGAAAGACATTTAATGGATAGATGGATGGGATGAAAAGGGCATAAGATGGCACTGGAAATCAGGAACAGCCACCCCGCGCTCCTTAAAATGTGTATCTTCTCACCCTTAACAGTACTATGTGGATTGTAATATTTGACCATCAACAAAAGGGTATGTAAAGAATCTTTTTACCATTAACAATAGTCATCACTACATACTTTCACAGCCAATAAAAGGGCGATAGACAAGTTTCTCATTATTAACGACATCCAACTCCTATAATCAATGAAAAGGCACACATAGAAGTTTCTTGTTGTTAACAATAATGAGATAACAACCTACTCCTAAAAAGCATATAAAGAATCATTTTATCGTTAATCATAATGAGCAGTATTAACTCTGACAAATCGTCAAAGAGAATCCTTGAACTAGTTTTTCATATCAACACCCTAAAAATGGTAAGTTCTAATAGCTTTTACTTTATTTTTTTGTCTTACATTTAATTCTACTTTACATTTACTATTATTAAAATTGTTATCCTAAATTTTTTTATTTCTTTTATTACACTTTAATTATTTATTGATTTTTTTCTAGTATTTGGTTTTTGTTGTATTACTATTTTATTATTTATTATTTATTATTACTATTTACTTAAATTTTCGGTGTGCTAGTTTTTACTTATTCTCATATTGCTTCTGTGTCCTGCATCATTCTTTTGCATATCACATCTGCATGTGGGTCTACAGGAAACAGCCTCTCTACTCTGTAGGGGTAAGGCTGTGTACCATTGAACCTTCCCAGGTCCTGCTTCACTGCGAGATTTCAGACTGAATGTGATGATGATGATGATGATTTAATTCTATTTTATTTGTATTAATATCTCTATTTTATATCTAATCCCTAATTTCAATGAAATATAGGTGATGTTAGAACTAAATGAGTAATTTTTAACTTAACTACCAATTAAACTTAATTATTTTTATTTATGTTCTATTAAAAATTAATTAGGAAATGCTTAAATAATTTTGGTTAAATCGATTATGAGGAATGAGGGCTTTAAAAGTTTGTATTGAGGGTTTGGGACTTCATTAATGGGCATAATTCTAACTAAACCACTGCGCTTTACTTGAGTGCACTTGAGGGTATAAAAAATGATGTAGGGATTGTCACAGTTACGTTAGGGTGTCCAGTGGCAACTATGATAATGGTGACTAATGCATTAGTCGAGTTAAGTATTGTCATGGTTGCACAACTTGTGTGGACTCTTGTTAATATTACACGCCAAAAGCTTATGGTTTAATTACCAGTTGATGTTATTTTCCTTTTTCATTTTTATGAAGGTTGAGAAGTAGTGACTATGGAAGCTATTGGATTAATGGTAATTTGTATGTTTTGCCTACTATTAATATTGTGGATTATTTGTTGAAGGGTATTTTTTCCTGATTTGATCAATATTAAATGATTATAATTGAGGTATTTGATATATGTTTCTTTTGCTATTCCTATTTGTTCAATATGGAAATTAACTAGTTCTATTGCATTTGTATTGGAGTGATTGTCAAATATAAATATACGAATTTTTTCATGATCTAATAATGATTTCTTTGTGTATTTCTCATTGATATTTTTTAATAAGGTTATGGGTATTGTATTTGTAAGAGTGAGATATGTTACAAGTTAAGTCCAAGGCCATTGACTGATTAGGATTTAGGCTATTGGCCTATGAAAACATTTTTATGCATATGCATTGAGCATGACATGGTATTACTTTAGAAGTTGTTGTATTCATGAAAATATGAAATTGCAAAAGTAAGACTTTATTTATGAAAATTAATTCCAAATTATAAGTTCCTTTTTATAATGCTAATCACCTTTACTTGCATTATGTTGAGGTATTTGGTCCTAATTATATAGGAATGTATGACTAAGGTTGAGGCATTTGACACATGTGTCCTTTGTTATCATTATTTGTTCAACACAAGTTGAATAATTTTGTTGCATTTGTATTGTATGTGAGTGTCAAATGTAAACATGTGATTTTAAAATGACCTAATAATGAGTTTCTTATATACTATTTTGTGGTATTTATTAATAAGGTCATATGTCTCATATTTATAAAAGTGAGATATTTTATAAGCTAAGTCCAAAGCTATCGATTAACGAGGATTTAGGTTATTAACCTATATAACCATTTTCTATTTGTATGGTTTGAGATGAAATGTTATTATTCTAGAAGTTTTTGTATTTATGATAACATATAATTGTAGAAATAAGATTCTACTTATGAAAATTACATCCATATTTTAATTGCTTTCATATAATGTTAACCCATCATTTGCATGATGATGAGGTATTTGGTTCTAATTGCATAGGTACTATATGAGTGGGGTTATTTATCTGATATATATGTCCTTTGAAATTCCTATTTGCTTAACATGGAAGTTAAATAGTTTTAATGCATTTGAATTAGTGGATTATCAAAATGTGAAATTTATGACCTAATTACGATTGCCTCGTGGACTATTTAATAATATTTATTACTAAGTTTATAAGTATTATATATGTAATATTGAGGTATGTTATAACTTTACTGCCATTGATTAATTGTGATTTAGGTTATTGGAGTATGAAACCATTTTCTCATTTGTATATATTGAGCATGATATGCTATTACTTTAGAAGAAGTTATATTCAAGACAATATGAAATTGTAGAAATAAGACTCTATTTGTGAAAAATTACACTTAAATTATGAGTGCTTTTCATAAGATTAGTTATCATCAAATGTGTGATATTAAGGTATTTGGTCTTAATGCATAAGTATTGTATATATATGGTTGATGCATCTGATATATGTGTCCTTTGTTATTCTTTTTTGTTTAGGATGGAAGTTAAATAGTTTTGACGCATTTATATTAGTGCAACTGTCATATATAAATATATGAATTTTGTATGTCCCAATTATCACTGCCTTGTGGACTATTCAGTGGTATTTATTAATAAGGTCATGGTTATTAGATCTGTAAGATTAGGGTATGTTATAAGTTAAGTTTATGGTTGTAGACTAATTGAGATATAAGTAACTGCCTGTGAAACCACTTTCTTATTCTAACACATTATGTATTGTGATGGCGTGTCAAACCAATCAAAAATAAATTCCTACTTTAGAACACTTAAGCGAGTAAAGTGGTGAATAGGGTCGAACCACAGAGACCAATGTAGCAATTGTTTATTTGTGTGAAATCAAAAATAAAAATAAAATAAAAATATAAAAATAATTGATTTGGGGATGATTAATTT
>JAOTBA010000005.1:32008071-32023959 GCA_025629845.1 Erythroxylum squamatum
ACTTCCGTTATTACTTAGGCTTTTCCCATTCTCTCATTGAATGATGTACATGTACAAGAGTCCTATATAAGGCCATGGAATTTCACTTTGTAAAGTGACACACGTTGATAAATAATAGAAGCTAATTCTGACTTATTTCCTTTCATTCTCTTGTTTATTTCTATGTTGGGTATTTTATTTACAATAGATTTATAATTTTGAGTAATTATTTCAGCACTGAGAAGACGTGTGACAAACATACTGTATTATCAATTTCCATTTGTCTCAATGTCGTTTTTTTTTTGGTTCCAGCTCTATGTAACCACACATTTATGTGTGCCACATTTACGTAAACAGAGTAGCTGTCCCATTTTTCTATCTTCAACAATGATGGATTGACTGCTTCAATGAAAGGCTGCTCTTACATTGAAAGTATTACCTATTATTTATGGGAATGTCGTTATCATTTACCCACTCAGGATGAATAACTTGTGATTGATTGAAATGATCTATGGTTTTGATTTTCTGCAGAAATCTGCCAAATCACGATGCACAAGCTATGGATTCTGCTGGTTTTCTCTGTTTTGCTAAAACAAGACTTAACCTGCGAAACTTATATGTTTACAGTTTTCCAAGTTATGGAACTCCAAATTGGAGTAATGTGGCTCCCTGTAGGAGACTCCAATAATTTATCCTTCATTTGTTTTCTTTGTGCTCCAAATTGCCAAGTGTAGCCGTTGGAGCCACCTTTGTTGAAGGAAACTTAAAGCCAAATACATCCAAACATGCATCAGTAGGGACAGGGCTGACGAGGCAAAAATAATATCTGCAACTTGGACATCAACCATGTCTCCTTCTGAAACTTATTAATATGCATGCAGGGACATGATTTGCAGAAACAATGTGTGTACAAGCATTTCGCTGGGACGGAATTAAATAAAAGAATTAAGAGCATTACTTGCATGATTGTGCTTACATTGGAGGGGGATCACAGCAAATGCCATTTTACCTGCTTTCCTCTGGAGGTATATTAACATACATAAACACGGAAAGCTCTCATCTCCATGAATTGCTATAAAACTATATCCAACTCTTACATGCCTTAAAACTCATCTTAATAACAAAGAATCAGTCAAGAAAAGCAAATGCTCAGCCATCAAACTCACTATAAGCAAAACTGATTTGCATTCTTGTACAGTAAATATATAAGCCTACAAACCCAATAATTCTACGCTGGTGGGGAAGGTTGGGCAGGTGGTGGAGGGGGTTGAGAGACAGCCGGCTGACTGCCACCTCCACCGCCACCGCCACCATTGTTTTGCCATGGCTTAACAGTAAATAGCACAACAAATAAGATGATCACCAGCAAAATGATAATTGCATAGCAAGTCCACTTCCGGGTATTTTTCTGGTACTTTCTAGCAGTCTGCAAACGCTCAGTCCCGCCTCTGACAAATGAACTAGCTCGCTGCATGTTGCTTTCAATGTCATCCAGTTGTTCACCTTGAGCTTGCACCAACACAGCCATGTCCAAAAACACTTGATGCAGCTCCTTTAGATTCTTCTCCATCTCTTTCACAGCATCATGTCTTTCTTGAATCTCATTAATTGTATCCAAAATCCTGCCCCTGCCCTGGTCTTGGATTGCTTTCTGCAGAAAAGTCTCACTTTCACCTGCATATATTAATAACCACTCTCAATAATTTATCAAACAAATCCCAAAATTTTCCAAAGTTGCAAGCTTTTGAACTCCAAATTCCAAGAATTCCTTAAGGCATTGAAATCGGAATCCCCATTTGCAGTTCTTCACTTTTATTTTCCCCCTCAAATAACTAAAAATTCTTTGCGATCTAACGTTGACCCCGATTCAGCTCCCCTTCAAAATTTCTAATTAAACTATCTAAATAATCAAATTAAACCCCAAAAGCAAAGTCAACTTCATGACCGGTGAGAATTAATCAACGAACCTGTAGAGATCAAGCGATCGAGAGTCTTCTCATCAGGATTCTCTCCGGTGACGGTGAAATATCTCCTCTGAACTGTCTCCCTATATTCTCCAGATATTGTCTCTCTCAAGGAGTTAAAACTCTCCATAGAATCCTTCAACTTCTTCCTCAACCCATTGACCACAGAAGTCCTGGTTCGATCCGACGACGACCCAGGTCCACAACCTGGCACGTTCCGGTTGGCAGCATTAGAACGGTCCAGAGCCTCCAGGCGGACCTTGATGAGCTTAGCTTTCTTCAACGCCAAGGCCACATCAGCGTCCATACGAGAACGTAATTCCTTGACAGCTTTGGCATGGTGGAGTGTTTTGCTTTGCTCGTGAGACGACTGAAGGTTTTGGTTAATCCTCTCAAGCTCTCGGAGCTCGTCTTTAACCGATTCCACGTCCTCGAAGAACTTGTCCAGGTTGACTCCGCCGGTGGACGGAGCGGTCTCTGACATCTGGATCACATGGTGGTGGTGGTCCGGGGAGGCTTCCTCGCTGCGGAAGCGAGAGAAAGAACGTGAGAATAGATCATTCATCTTCTAACAACCGGAAAGATGAGATTTTGATTCACAAAGAGGGTTCAGAAGAGATGGAGATAGGAATGGTGATAGGTTAGACGGAGGTGACTTTGGTTCAACTAACTCTTCTATTGTTTGCGTTATAAAGAAGATGGGGAGGCAAAGACACGAAACAAGCAGTTGATATTGACTTTTCGTTTATGTTTTCCGTAGTGCATGGAAACATCCTAGAGCTAGAAGAGAAGGAAGGGGTCAGCTGAAATGGATATAATATTTGAAACGCGTTTAGCTTTACTGCGATGTCGTGGGAATTTAGTCGTCTACTTCAAAACACCAACCTTCTAAGGAAAGTTGGTCGTAATGATTTGGAATTACTAATCAAACCCCTTCTGTCTAAGGTTCCAATTGGAGAGCTCGGATCGTCTGTCTAATGTTATCCTGTCTTATTCTGTCTAATGAAAGAATGGCGTCGTTTTTTGATAATAAATTGGCAGAGGTTGCGACAGATGACAGGCGTCTGTGAGTCCCACCCATAGGCGCCGTTTGCAAGCCAGAAGTCCAGATCCGAGCTCCCAATTGGATGGGTTTCTATAGTACTTGTATGTTATAAAGTATAGTTATTCATAATCCCATGATTATTAATAAATCATGTCAATAGTAAATACTAAATCTCATTTGATGACTACTAAAATCCAAAAGTTATACATTTTACAAAATTATATAACTCAATGAGCTTTTGTTTCAAAGTTAATGAATTGCTTACTACCAATCAGTCAAGTATCCGTTGTTCCAAGTATAAGTTTAGGGATTCCTTGAATTACCTATCCAACTCTGCTGAATTTCTTGAAACAGATTCGTTTGCATTTGTGAAACTGAAAGAGTGAATAATTCAGAGCTATTGACACGAGATAATGCATCAACAGCTGAGTTGTCAGTGCCCAGATTGAGAAATCAAATCCAATCAGATTCGGAAGCCAAGTCTGTTGGAATGGTATGGTTATCTTTTTGATCCGTGAGATATTTCAGGCTGTAATGATTTGTGTTAATCATTAAATGCCTTTCTGACCTGTCAAATAATATAATCAGTGTTTAACAGCCATAACTAGTGCTAGGAATTCTTTCTTTTTTTTATTAAAGGGAAATTATCGAACAGATTACAAAGTAATAATTTGGAGAGACATATTTTCGACATATCCTCAAATAGGATATGTTGGCACCCGATAGGTGCAAGATCAAAATAAGTTATACCAACAGCAAAATGTTCAGCTTGAGTGGCAAGACAGCCAGCATATTTGTTGCCCTTTCGATATACATGCCGATGAACAATAGACCAGTTTCGGATAAACAGTTCGTGAATGCCCGCTACAATAGGGTTGAGTACCTATGTATGGTTGGTCGAGGAAGAGAGGAGGGTATGCACCGCGAACGAATCCACTTCCAGTTCTATGCGGCGGAAGCCCAGTCTCCAGGCGAGTGAAAGGCCTGTAAAGACCCACAGAGTTCAGCAGACAACGAAGCGCACCATCCGAGATTTTGAGTGAAGCCTCCAAGCCAATTGCCTCTACTGTCACGTATGATGCCACCTGCTGTAGCTGTGAATTTGGCGCGATTACTGGCCCCATCTGTATTTAATTTGATCCATCCCGGAGGCGGCTTGCTCCAACTGATGAGTAACTCTTGGCGGAGGCGGAGTTTGGTGTCAGTTCGGCTGCACCTCTCAAAATACAAGCGAAGTTGATCTGCATAAGACAAAATGAGAAAATCAGGAGAGGAAGGCCAAGTGAATTGATGATCAAATAAAGACTTCTTCCGCCATATCCAGAGGAACCAACAAGTCGTTCCAAAAATAATCGCCCAAGGCTCAGAAGTCGGCGGTGATGTTGGAGGTTTGTTAGGATCCAGTCTCGAAGTGGCAGAGAGAAGAAATCAGTCTTAACGAGGTGTGTCGACAATGTGGTCCACACAGTTGGTGAGCCTTGGGGTAATCTCTCACAACGTGAAAAGAAGATTCTTCAAGGGAACAGTGATGACAAGTGCTCTTCGTAGTGATTTGCCTTCGGGCTCATTGTTGGTTTGTGAGTAACCGATAGTGCGCTAGTAGCCAGAGAAATGAGCGGATACGCTGCGGTCCCGGCCACTGCCAGATTGCCTTTCAAACCCCATGAGTCGACTTGTCAACTCGACCCATAAGCATTGAGTAAGTGGACGCTACGGTGAAGATACCATTGTCGGAAGGATTTCTTTCTTATAAACTGATAGATGTTTGTAACGCTTTGAGAGTATCTTACTAACAAATGCTACCGAGTGTGAGTTTTATATATTAACAACTCCAATACCTTCTCCACAAGCACCTGGAACAACAACAAAAAATTTGTTGAAGCGGTAAAGGTAATACTTGAGTTATTGTCAAAGCTTCTTATAATGTTAAGAATGCTTCAGTGGCATGCTCATTCCACACAAAAGCATTTTTTCAATAAATTTGTCAAGGGTTACTCAATTGTCTATGAATGGAAATCGAGACGGAATCTAATCCCGACTGTAGTGGAATAATTATAAAACTTTTTTCATATTTTGACTTTATGAAAATTAAGATTACTTTAATTCTATAAAATGATTAACACATAAATTAAAACATAAATCTTAATTTTTACTTTATTTCGAAGCTTGATCATTTTCTTGTCGTATTCCACGAGCAGTTTTTAAAACCTAACCACCATAGCTGCACAAATGCCCAGCCCCTAACGATATCCACATAATAGGTTAAGAGGACTTTGTAACACTTACAATGAGAGTTAAGTAAGAACTAAGCAGTGCTAGCTCCATAAAACTTAAGTTTATTTATAATAAGTTTTAGACATTTTAGTAATTTAATTAAAACTAAATTTTAATTTCAATTAAACTTTAGCTAGAATTACAAATAATTCTAATTAAATACTAATTATACCCAAACAAGATCCAATATCTTATATTGATCCTTATTTATTAAATATCTCATAATTAATCATAAAGTTTCTCAAATTTTACAATTAAGTCCAACTTCGTAAAATATCTTTACTCTCTTCAACTCATTATTTATATGAGACCTATTAGGTTCCCAAATATGTTAACAATGAATATAAATTATAATTATAATTCATACTTAGAATTAGATAAATTAAAACTCCTTTTAATTTATTTTTAATTCTCCAATTAAACAATCTGTAATCATATATTAAGATTGACATCTAGCAATGCATCATGACCACTCAAATATTTAGGAATATCAAAGTAGTTTTGACTAATCTTTCCATGCACGATTTTTTTATTATAATTCAATATTTTCATCATATAATATTCCGATTAGACATAGATCATGAAATTAATGTCTATTTTATTTTGAGTTCAATCATATTAGTTCTCTGTCATTAGCTATCAATTTAATTAATAATATTTGTAAACTATTTACAAAATGACATTCTATCTTGGCCAAGAATTTCTTGAATCAATATTAATCGAGAATATGGAACATTATCCCTAATTACTTTAGGGTGATGAATCATATTTTGATCATACAACTATCTTCATATAGTTTATGCTACATCCAATTACTACTGATGGAATAACCCATGATTAAATAGGTCATAAGTAGTATCAAAACATAACAATTCCTATACAAGATATCTTTAGAGACCTCAAGTCAAATGTTCACTTATACAATCATCACAATGATAATTTCGTAGACATACAAGTAATGTTTTAAATAAATTTCTCATATCGAGTCTGTTCAGTGAACTTGTTCTCTAAAAAACACCCACACGTTTTTTTAAATATCTCAATACTTTAGTCTATGAAATCAATTACTTCCTTCATAAGGAAAAACATAACGTGTGCTAATCTTTTTACATTGTATTAATGTTCAGTCTTAATAGAACAATGGCTAGAAACAATTTACAGATAATACATAAATGCAATACGATCTCATAATTATAATCTCATTATAATTTCATTTGCATTGTATAATTATCTTATAAACTTCATCATATACATCTAAACATATATAAGATAAATAATGTCTTTAAATAATTTTGTCACTAAACTAATACCAATGTGATTAACTGCAGGGCATAAACCAACAATCCATATCACCATAAATCGTTTCTAGTATCCATATAATCCTAAGAAACCCCTCAATTGTTTGAGCGTTCTTGGTTCAGGCCACTACTAGATAGCTTGCACTTTGTAGGGATTAGTTGTTACACCTTATCAACTAATGACATGCCTCATATATTTCACTTTAGTTGTACCAAAAGAGCATTTATTCAGCTTCATATACAATTGTTGGATCCTTAATGTCTCCATAACTACTTGTAAATGTTCAAAATATTGGTGAAATGACTTATTATAAACTAGTATGTCATTAAAGAACATCAACATTTTTTTAAAAAAATAAGGCTTAAATGAGCGATTCGTAAAGTTTTAGAATGTAGCGGGAGGATTTATTAAATCAAATGGAATGACAAAGAATTTGTAATCTTCTTCATGAGTCTTAAATGTTGTTTTATATACATCTTCCTCATGAACTCGTATTTGATGATATCTAGCTATTAATTCTAGCTTAGAAAAGTATCTTGCACTTAGAGATGTCAATAGGTTGGGCCGGGCCTACCATATATTTTTTAAAGAACAGCCCTACCTTGGCTCGTGGCCCAGTTTGGCCGACCATGGTCAACCCGTGGCCCAATCAACTTGGGCCAAAATCGAGCCAGGCTTTTTTGACATCCCTACTTGCACTATTCAGTTCATCAAACACCTCATTTACTAATTGTATTTTGGGTTGCTCAAATGCATCTCCATAGCTTTGTAACAATTTTTGTAGTTGTTCCTTACATTCTGCAAATAGTGGATTCTCTTCTAAGTCCAAAGTAAGAGACTAAGATTCTTTCTGGAATTGGTTTAATTCCTCTCCACTCTTATCTTCTGCTATTATCAAAAATAGCACACCACATTTTTTGTTGTTATGGCTTCCTTTATTTCCTTTCTGTAACCTTTGCTACACGTTTACACTCCTCACTCTTCAATTCTAGCTAAGATCCCTTCTACCAAAACTTTATTGTTTCTTTCATGCAGTTACAAACTATATCATCCAATATGGATAAACACTACACACCTAACATCATATTATTACCCCCAATATCATTCACTAATGCATTAGTAATAAACTCCTTACGTTCATTTGTAATTTGAAATTGTGGCAAATATAATTATAGGCAATATGCACTCTACCTCCCACTTTTATTGCAACATCTTTTACCTCTACCAATCCTTCCCTATCCTCCTTAACAACTCTTTATCCACGAAATTGTGAGTGCTTCCTCCATCAGTTAATACATGAATGGTTATCCAGTTATACTAGGATGCATATTATCTTCTTCATTCTTTATTAACTCCTCAGTTTCCTACTCTTACTTAACTATATGCATATGTAGCATCTTCTTCTTAAATTTATAACCTAGCACAAATCATTCCTCACACAAAAAATATAACCCTTTCGCCCTTTATTTGTAGTATTTTTTTCCATTTAGCTTCTCCCCTAAGTTTCTAATTCCCTTCTGCCACTAGTTTAGGTAGAATCCCTTGGAATGTTTTCATAGAAATAAATAGATGCCTCACTAAACAACCAATATCTTTCCCATCAATGTTAAATATTAACTAGATACTCTATTTTGAGTTTTAACCCTTTCAAGAACAAACTAACTAGGTATCATTCAGGTGTTACCAATCTATAAGACGAAAGATCATAGGTATCATTCAGGTGCTACCAATCTATGAGACAAAAGATCAAACTCAACACGATAATCCTTGGTAGATCCTTTTTGCCTCAACTCCTCCAACTTTGCCATAAGATCTTTAAAAATAATGTCACTAAATCTTTGTTCTAACGCTAAAAGGTATTTTCTCCAGTTAGGTTGTTTTCTCGTCAATTTGTTGCTAAGATACAATTCATGTATCGTTAGAGCTTCTCCTTCCAAATGTATTGCCACCAATCCAACTTTAACCTCAGTTGGAGTTCTATCAAATATGAAAAATCCTCATACTTGAAGAACTCGCTTAGGCATTGAATAGTGCCCCTGAAGTGAGCCATCTACCACTCCTGCATATGTTACACGATGGTCTCCATTTTCTTGTCTTGATGGTTCTGTATTATCCTTCTAATACATTTGTATAATACATTCCTTCAATTTCTGAATATTTCTTTATTGATAAAGCTCCATCTTTAGAATTTGATTGTGCATGCCTTCTTTAATCCTCCATTCTTGAACTTTGGTTCCTTCCACCATGCTTTCACGTCCTCCTGAATTGAATTGACTCTAATACTAATTTGATAGGGCTAATTTTAGCGATTGATGAATTAGGAATTTGGGATCCTAATTCTTACAATCTAGTTGAAATCCAAAATATAAAGGGAGAAAAGTTGAAAAAGACAAAGATAAAGAGAGAAAGTAGTTTTATTTGTTAAATTTCTTAACTTCCATAACGTTTTTATCTACAACTATTTTAGTCATTGATGGTGAGCCAATCAGACTTTTACACAATAAAACATAATCAAATGGATCAATTGAAAGGTATAAGACAAGATTGTTAGCCAAGCACTATATCCAAACTTATGGAATTAAATACCTAGAGACTTTGCTCCAATTAGGAAGATGAATATTGTTAGAACTCTCTTATCTTTGTTAGCTAACCATGGTTAAGAATTGCAATAATTTGATGTTAAGAGAACTAGATGAAGAAATCTACATAAAGGTGCCACCAAGTTATAGGAATAATTTGGCTACTTAAACTATATGTAATTTGAAGAATGCCTTATATGGACTGAAACAATTGTCATGGCATGGTTTGCAAGATTTGCAAGAGTAATGATAGCTATGAGATATAAACAAAGTCAAGGGGATTATACGTTGTTTATTAAACATTCACCTTCAAGGAGACTCATAACACTTTTATTGTATCATGATGACATAAGACAAGGAAAAACAGTTTCTAAGTCAATGTTTGACTTAGGAGTTTAAGATTAAGGATTTAGCAAGGCAAAGATATTTCTTCAACATTGGAGTAGCTTACTCTAGGAAAAGTATTATTATCTCTCAACAAAAGTGCGTTATTGATTTCCTAAGAGAAACAGGTAAGATAGCTCGCAAATGACCAAATACTCCAATAAACTTAAACATTAAACTTGGAAAAGTAGACGAGGATGATGCAGTAGACAGAAAAATGTTTCAACACCTTATAGGGAGGCTTATTTATATGTTTGACATATTGTCAAATATAACATATGCAGTGAGTGTGATAAGTCAGTTCATACAGAGTCCAAAAGAAGCTCATTTATAGGCAACTCACTGAGTATTACAATATCTTAAATGGACACCAGGAAAAGATATTTTGTTTTAGAGAAATGGATGTTTAGTATTCGAGGCATATACTGATGCTAATTATTCAAAATCGATTGTTGGAAGGAGATCAACTTTGGAATATTACACCTTTCTTCTTGAGAACCTTGTAACATGGAGAAGTAAGAAGTAGAATGTGGTAGCATAATCTAGGTAAAAAAAAATTTGAGCAATAGATCAAGGTATGGATGAATTACTTTAGTTAAAAATGATCTTAGAAGACTTGAAGATTAAGTAGGATGCCCCAATGAAACTCTATTGTGATAATAAATTTGTGATCATTATAGCTGATAACCTAATACAATATTGATTGTACGAAGCACATTGGAGTTTACAAAAATTGCATAAAAGAAAAATTAGAGAGTGGTTTGATTTGCACACCTTATCCAGCTACAAAGGGTCATTTTACTAATGTACTTACTAAGGTTTAAGTAGTTCAAGTTTTGAGAATACCTTATCTAAGTTAAGAGTAAAGAATACATATTCACTAGCTGAGAGGAAGTATGGAACAACATGATTATTTTAGGATTTTATATCATTTTACAATTTCTTACTTAGTTAGGATATCATATAATCATGAGTTTTGATTGTCCTTAGAATATCTTATGATCATGAGATCTCATTATTTTTGTTTTTCTTTCAGTTGTTAGAGTAATATGTATATAATTGACTCTTTGTACATTTTAAACAAGCAATTGCAAAAAACATTCTTTGAAACCTTAAATTCTTTCTAAAGGCAATATGAAAAAAAGAATTTTGTTTTAGAGGAATGATTATCTTAGCCTAGGAACTTATACTAATGCAGATTCGTGCAAGATCCATAGTGGACTAAATATCAACCATAGGTTACTATACTTTCCTTAGAGAAAATTCAGGTAACTTGGAGAAGAAAGAAAGAAAATGTTGTAGGTAGATCATTAATAGAATCAGCGTTTATAGCATTTGTTTATGGCTTATGCAAGTTGTTGTGGTTGAAAATTATTTTTAGATGACTTGAAAGTGAGAAGTTCTTATGAAACTCTACTGTGACTATAAATTAGTCATCAATATTGTTCATAATCCTATCTAACATGATAAGATAAAGCATATTGAGATTGATTAGATGACATTAAAAAAAGGGCTCGTATATATGTCATATATTCTGTAAGAGAGCCAACTAGCTAATGTTCTAATGTAGGGGTTAAACATTTCAAATTTCATGATATTATTTCCTAGTGGGGAATAAAAAACATTTATTCCTCGATTTGAGGAAGGGTTTCAAGTTATGTATTAGTTGTATAAGATTTTCTCTTAGGGAGGACATTCGCATTCTTATAGGTTATATTAAACTCTATCCTTTGCATTTACTGCGTAGAACTTACTTTCTAGTTAGTTTCTTACTTAGCGTAATTAATGTAGTGACAGGCTGATTGGAGTTACTCTTGTATGGGTTTTTTCTGGTATGTATTTTTATCTTATCATTTATTGTTAATCATTGATATGTTTTGTACATACGTTATTTTGTATTGCCTTACCTATATATTTTTTAATTGTTTCTCTTTATTATTTTTTATATTTTTTTATTTTTTGCAATTTATTATTTTATTACCTTTTATGTTTATTTGATTTAATTATTCACTTATTCTTTTTTTTTGTATATGTAAACACATCCATTTATAATTTTGTAATATTGTCGTGACGTATTACACGTGAATCTATTGGAAACAACTTCTTTACTAAGTTGGGATAAGGATGAGTACTATCGGACCTTTCCAAACTCAGGCCTTAGATATTGATGATGATGACGATAAAAGTTACCATCCCCTTTATCTCCTACTTCCACTCTTAAATTCTATCATTTCTCCCTGCTATAAATGACAAACGATATTCCTAGTCTTCCTAACTCTCTACACATACATGTTCTGCTCCAGCTCGATCCTCTACTTCTATTCACAAGACATTTTGGAATGGTAATCATAATATAAAGAACCTCCTACTCATGCAAAGATCTTACTTGCGCAGCTCAAAATGTTTCTCACACAATTCCCAACTTTGAGGTGAATTTACATAAAATATAATTTGACTTGTGAAATGAATCTTAACCACCGCGCAACTTGCCCTCAACCCAATTGCATGCATTAATTGAAAAGAAACGGAAAGCGTAAGAATTAACTGACTAGTTAGCAGAGTTGCGTTTTCCATTAGAGGCGTAAACTAGGAGCTCTTTGTTAAACCAATCATTTATAGAAAAAGCTTGGTCAATGTGATTTTAGAGCCCTCTTCACGGACGTGGATCAAGTATGAACAATAAAATTGATATCTTAATGAATGATTGTTAAATAGACGATGAGGTGACTCGCATACCAGAAACCATGTAAGTAATCAAGAATGATACGTTTTTCAAATAGCAACGTTGTTAATCACGTTAGTGGATTCTGTAAGGAAATTTCTGATCATGGAAATCACCCAATCGATTATACATAACCTTCTGGCCTATTTTAATGCAAGGCAAAACCAAAATATGTGATTTTCTTTCTTCGAACGTGAGGCCTCATCAAAGAAACAAATCTCGGCACTTCAATATTCAAGGTTTTAAGATTACATTGTGGCAATTTTGGAATATTTATTGACATCTAGGAACATAAAAAAAGAAAAAAAGAAAAAAAGTTGGACAGATAATATACAACTAACTTGGAAATTTTCGAATTGAATTCATTAACGAATTAAATTCAATTACATTAATGAGATTGAATTGAATTCAATTTACACTATTTGGAACAAACCTAATAAGATTAGAATTGAATTCAATTATACTATTTGGAACACAATCAAAATGGATTCAATTATTTCATATGACATTTTTATCCTCGACTAAAACATAATCTTATTAAATAATAAATATTCACACTTATATAAAGCAAGTTATAAACATCACTTTCATTATAAATAATATCATAAAAAAAATCATTATTAAAATGTAAAGAAAAAATTGATTACAAACGACATTAGGCTAAACCGAACAATGAAGACAATAGAAAACTATTATAATTTGGAAGCTTAAAAGAAAATAATGATCATAGACAAAAAAACGAAAAAAAAAGACACTCGTAAACAAAGAAAAGGGAAAACTTGGATATGATAGGAGGTGCTAATGCATGGAGAAGATATTATTGCTCCGTTTCTTGGAGAAAGGGGCGACTTAAAGTGAAGAGATATATGGTAAGATTAGATAGGTATTATTGAAAAGATATTTTTAATGTTCAAAAGAAGAATTAAAGTCTCAGTTCGTAATTCAATTCCGATACTTTTTCAGGTAAATTCAATTTATAAAGAATGAATGGGTATGAAATAAACCCATCCCTTTTTTTATATTTCCAAACACTTGAATTGAATTCAATGCTAATGTTTCTTTAGTTGATATTTCCTTTCCAGCACCCTGTAAAGGAAATATCAACTTAAGAAACATTGAACACAATTGTCGCTGTTCGTTCAGTAATCAAGAGGCATATGAAGAAAACAACTCAAATTTGGCAAAGAATGGTTAAAATATTTCCATCACAAAAACGTGGTCAGTGATCTAATTCACTTTTCTTTTTCCCTATTATTCTTCCAAGGACAAAAATAGTAATGGAGTTTGTTTCTTACTTCACTAAGGCCTTTTCTTCATTCCTATTCTTCTAAAGGAAAGTAACAAATACATTTAATCTTACTTCACTAAGGCCTTTTCTTCATTCCTATTCTTCTAAAGGAAAGTAACAAATACATTTAAAAATACTTTACAAGCGTAAGTTACAAAATGTACCACAGTCTAGACAAACTTATCTGACGTGTGGAAGGAAGGCTGGCAAGTAAGAATCTCAATCAGATTGGAGGACAGTGACATAGTATGGGTATCCCGGGCTTCTCCCGGAAGAACGTCTTTTGTACGAATCTTCTTGACTACTGTTAATTGGCCGAATATCCCAATTCAGAACATAGTTTGATAGATCATATGTACCAGGGGAGAATACGCAAATCTTAAGAGGAACTTCAGTCGATGACATTGGCTCAAGTTGCATCCTTACAGAGCTTGAGCTACACCAAATGAATGGAGAGACACTTTCTGGTGAGACTGGGTCTCCAGTTCGTCCAAGACCATCGGAAGTGACCTTGATGCCATCCACCGGAGACACATCATACCACCCTGCTTGGCTTCCAGAAATAACTGCACTGGTATCACTCGATTCACCATTTTCAGCAGTAGAATCAATGCTATTCATGGTAACAGATGCAATGCTATGAGATGAGTTGTAAATTGTCATCCTTAAGTTTATTTCGCAGAATGATGAAGAAAAGTCATGTTGTCTGAGACGAGGACCATCTATTATCCATGATATCGGGCTTGTTCTTGCAGTACTGAAGACAAACAACTTTAGGTCAACAAAAAGATGGAATACAGAATAGTACTCCAATGCTCAATGCTTTTACAAATCTTACCTGCAGTGACATGCGTGATGGGAAAAGAGATGAGGTGGTTCTGATATTCCATGCTCACTTTCACCTTTCAACTGTCGAGATATCAAAATGAAGTCCACTTCATCTGAAGCATCCTGATACACGCAAAAACTATAAGCTAAAATAGCCTCCAGAACAGCAGAATACAAGTAAATGAAAACATAAAAGTACAATTCAATTACAACAAATGACAAACCACCAACTTTTCATAAATCAATTCCCCAACAAATAAGACGCGTACATGCACGTTTTAAATTGGGATTTCACAGTTATAGATGATTTAAAGTTTGCAGGAAATTGACCAATACAGTGACGTTGGTGGTGTCAAAATGACAGTGTGAAGGCAATAACAAAAGCCAACAAGGACAGTGATCACATCAGATTACTGACCTGAATAGACATTCCGTTCTGCAATCTTTCACAAGCATGGAAATCAGCCAAAGGTGAGCAAGATATATCAAAAAGCACTGCATTGCTACTCTCAGAAACCAGCCTTACATCATGTCCAGGGAGAGCAGAACCAGAAGAGAGATTTTCTTCAGTTGCTAATGATTTTTGACAACTCTACCAGAATAATACAAGGTATTATCAGTTTAGTTTAAGCAAAATATGAAATTATAGATCAAATTATTGCACAAATCTGCCAGTATTCTAAACCATTTATTACATGATCAAATGACACGAAGTCCTGCACATCAACAAATGTAGCAAAAAGCAGAACAAATACATCTAGGAGGTAGGAATTGTGAAATTGGAAATTTAGCGCTATTCATGGCAGAGTATAATAATAAAATTGATATAACACGTCAAAGCATCAAACAGTATGGTGTCTTCACTTTTAACTATAACAGTAGGGAAGGGTAGTGCATCAACCAACAAACTGAGCAATGCTAATTTGGGAGTGCAAGTTCTTATACCAACCTTGAGCATAAAGAAACATGACAATGCCTGGCCAGGAATCAAAGATTGTGATGGGAAGATGGTTTCGACAGGTTGAAGTAGTGAAATTTCCCATTGGTGTCCAACAGATGACAACTGATTAAGTTGGAAACTCTCGGAGCTTGTTTTATTGACAATGTCCATGTGGACAAGGAAGTCATGCAATCTTGATGGGCAAGGACCAATCCTAAATGATACGTCCACTGATGGTAATACCTATCACATAATAATTTTCGCACATAGTGATTTTTGTAAGTGAAATTGGTTGAATTAAATATAACATCATCCAAAAAATATCTTCTTACTGTTCCACAGATCAAGGATTGTATGCATCAATGTAATTCTTGATAACAAGAGTGAACAAAAATACTAAGTGCATCAATCTCACAAGATTTATATAGGAGAAATCTAATGCTGCCATAGACCCAGCACCAAGGATATATGCCAGATTTAGAGGGCGCTTGGTTCATAGAGAGCAATGGGAATGGGAATGGGAATGGGAATGAATATAGTGAGGAATGGGAATGGATATAATCATTATAATTATGATGGTTGGTTA
>JAOTBA010000005.1:32024059-32042593 GCA_025629845.1 Erythroxylum squamatum
AATAAGATTTTATGTTTATTAATTATTTTAATTAATCAATTAGCTTTTATCTTAATTAATTGAAGTTATTAATTAATTATATTTTATATTATAATTAAATATATTTTAATTAATTACATTTTAATTATATTTAATTAAAAAATTAGTGTTGGTAGAATCAAACCCATTCCTCCCATACATGGAGGGTATGGACCATTACCTTAAACTTAGGTATGAAAAAACTATTCAATCAATCATAATAACCAACCAACCATTACCATTCATTTCATTCCCATCGATTTATTCCCATACCCCTTAACCAAACACCCTCAGGATAGCATCTACCTACATTCCAGTAAATCAATTGATTTTTGTGGATTATACTCCAGCAGTTTGATCTGAGCCCAAGCTTCCTATCAAGCAAATGAAGAAACAACCCAAGAATATTCATGCAGATACTCAATTGCATACCTGAAGATTATAATGCATGCGTAGAGTGCGGTATTTCATGTCACTTGATGGATCTCCCATCTCATAGTATATAACTATATGCAAAGAAAAGTTTCCAGGGACTGCAGCTCGAAACCAAAGAGGCCATGAAAAGGGTGCTCCCGCTTGTATTGATACGTCCTGATATTCATTGCAGAGGTAATCTTAAGAGAGAAAATGGCAGGATATAATACCCGCTTCCCACCCCACATGGCCCTTCTCCCACCCATAGGAAAGGAAAAATGCAAAAACACAGATGGCTTGCAGCACTGACCTCTGGAAAATGAAAAACACCATGAGAAACATTCTTCTGATTAGTGCTTACACCCTTTTGTTCAATATTTCCCTTCTTTTCTAAGGAAGAAGGAATGTCTACATTCAAATCTTCTCGGCGCCCAATACTAAGAAATCTAGGTTGACTGACCTTTATCTTCAGATTCTGCCATGAATATCATAAATCAGAAATGTTCACCAATGCATCTCACACATAGATAAATAGGCAAAGTAACTTATAGATATGCCAGGATAATGCTTTGACAAACTTTTCACTTAGACTGTTAAATCAACAGTAGAGCACTCAAATCATCAGAACAGCTGCCTAAAAGGCAACTCTGGTATGATTCTTAGCAATTGAGAGATTGCACAACACCTAGCTGGGAGATAAATGCATGTTACCCAAAATTAAGGGTCACTAGGACATCCAGAAAATTGACAGAGAGAGCAAGGCACTGGGAGGGAGAAAAAGAATACCTTAACAGAAATCTCTGACTGGTTTTTCAACTCCAAAACAAGATGACGTAAATTTCCTGCATATAGCTTTTCGGGTAGAGCAGATATCAAGCCTTCAAGCTTGGGTAGACTCTGGACAGGAATGAATGTAGACTAAGAAGAAATTTCTCCAACTGAGTCTATATTGAATTAGCGCAATTTTTTCATAGTTCAATTTGTTTGGGGAAGAGAAAAGGATAAGGGGAAGAAGAATCATAACCCACCTTGATCACTACAAACTTCAGGTCACCATTAAATGAAACCTTAGTTTTTCTCCTTCCTTTGGAACTTTTCTTCTTCACATTGCCGTCAAAGTTGTAGAAACCGACCACAGATCTCGACAACTTCCATCTAACACCAACAATGTTCAGAATGCCTTCAATTTTTGGAGTAACTGATAGTTGGACCTGAAAAGGAAAATGAGATTGTTAATGCCCAGAACTCAAAAGAAAGTAGATGTGAACAGACACAAATCATGACAAGGAGTTAAGTAACGGATTGCTTACCAATAAGTTATTTTGCTAAGGTACATGAAAGCGTGATATGTCAACTATCACTAACTTTTCCAAATGCCAACTGGTTTTAACAGATTTTCTGGTTACTTAACACGAAGGATTCACTTTTATTACTTCTTTCCAAAAAATGGAAAGAAGAGAGATCAGAAGAATTCACAGATTCCAGCATACGTGATCATGTATTATCAAAATCAATGCCTTTTTACACAGCTCACACAACAGAGCAATCACTTTTTTAATATTTTTATCAAAGAATTACGAGTAAGCACCTGATTAATGAACTCGTACATGTTAACCAATCTTTGGAGTGTCTTAATCTAAATCTCAATGAATAAAGGTTCAAAGTATAAACCAACAAATATTTTTATACTAGATTTCCATCATTTCACATGTACAGAACACGTACGAGCCAAATGCAACTACGAATGACATAAAATACCAGATGGAGGTAAACGTATGCATGATAATTTGGGCGGCAAAATTAGCAACAAAAGGACCAAGTATCGCACTACTCAATTAATTCACTTTCATGCTAAGATTTATCACAATGGTAACCTACATGTAAAACCTAATAAAAACCTCTTAACTCCGTCAAACAGGAAAAAGTCTCTCAACTAATTTGTTCCAGGGACTCACCAAATTGCTTTCACCCCCTTCCAATGACATGTTGCCCTCTGAACAAGTAAATTGAGAAATGCTGGAGCTCGTTTCCCTGCAAGGCATAAAGCAAAACATAAATTTAATGATTGAATGTAGATAAAAAGAAACAGAAACAAATAAAAAGAGAATCCCACATAAAAAGAAAGTCTAAGGGAAAGATATGATGAAATATTCAAATACATACCCCAACTTTTTATCTACATCTTCCAAAGGTTCAGTAGGATCGTTTGCATCTGCATCATTGTCACAAAAATCTATTAAGAACATTGCCAACTAAATACACCACAAAACATTAAACAAACATCTACAGAGACTCAAGTACACTCACTGGGTTTTACTGCATCTAAACTTGCAGAATGCTCGCATACCAGAGAAACGCCAGAAATTGAAATGGGTATTTTCAGGGGGTTCTCAAATTCAATATCAACCTTAATCGCTTCTGCAGAGACCCATGAAAAAACATAAATACGGGCACTCATTATCACAAAGTTCCTCTCTTCCAAAGGGATCTACACCTTGTGTAATATAGATTAAGATTAACTAATAACTATGTTACACACATTGCACAACGTTACATGCAATGTACATACCGCCAGCCACACAAATGTTGGATTCTTTATACAATTTTGGTAGAAGCTTTGATTGTACTTCCAACCAGTTAGTCCTCGATGCAGGCAATGATGGAACTATATCCTCCTCCAATGAATGCCAAAAGCTTTCTGTAACACTAGCCTGCAAAGTTGGAAGGAAACTTACTATCAGCTACAACTAATATCTAAAGAATTTTTCCTGGACTATTTCATTAAAGAATTGGTAATTAGTACTAACAACATAAGTGTAAAGCATATGGCTTTGCAAAAGGAAAATTACATGAAAGTACAGAACTTGTTACTACTTTGCTTCCATTCACATCACCAGATGACATTCACGTTATTTCTTAACAAAAAGTGCACGTCCAACCATAAGAAATTGAGCCAATAATTTACTGCATTCCCTCCTAAGATAATGCAATCACATTTATTATTTTGCTTCCATTCACATCATCAGATGACATTCACGCTATTTCTTAACAAAAAGTGCATATGTCAACCATAAGAAATTGAACCAATAATTTACTGCATTCCCTCCTAAGAAAATGCAATAACATTTATTGTTGTCAATTAACCTAATGGATATGAACACAAAAAAGTAAAAGACAAACAGGGAGAGTACTTGTTCATACAATTCCCATAGTTTGAATTGCAACTAAACAAAAACATAAGATTAAATTCAACTTACTGCTGTAGCCGATGCATATGTTCGATGGTCTTCATAAATAACCTTAAGCGATGAGGTTTTGATAACAGGTAACTGAAGTCCCAATACTTCAAACATTTTCCCCGTATTCTGCATTTTCCAGGCACAACAAACTTGATTTTAGAAAAGATGTCACCAGAAAGGCAGAAAACAAATTTCCTTGCTCATGCTGATGAATGATGTGAAACTAAATTAAAAACATGAGTTAGTTATGAAATGATAAGAATTGGGTCTGTATATATGGTTCCAGTAAAACGTCTAATGCAAAAAAGAAAAGAACATTTCTTTCCATGCTTGGTCTTGGTAGAATCTCAACAAGTACAATCAAGAGATCACCAAATTTTCGTTCCTACATCAGAAAGCATAATTATTCTTAAGTTTGTTGATATCCAACATCAACTAAGAGCAAAAGCCTAATTAGCCTTATAAGGCTTGGGCAACTCCCCTCCACTTAAGATGCCTTTTGAGGTGGAGTAAGGCCAATTCTATTATGGTATCAGAATCACTCAATGCTGGACCTCCCACAGATGCCAGCGTTGTAGGCCACCTACAGCATGCAGACACACCAGATTTCAGTTTCTGGTAAGATCATTTTGAATGAATCACTAGCAAGCATCTGTACAACTGCTTCATAGCCATCTCTGTTGGCAGTGTTGTAGAAACCAGTGTTAATTCAGAAGCACTACACGGATACAAGAGGGCCACTGAGGGCAGTTAGGAAAGGAGCAAACATTTCCATGAGACAACAGTTGGCTTGAATACCAGGAAAGAAAAAAAAAAATCCACTGTTCAAGTGCAGAAACTAATCATAACTGGGTGCATCATGAAGACCACCAAGCCCCCACAAGGGGTTACCAGTAGATTCAGCATGTTGCTTGAGAAGTTTAATCATGTCTTTATTACAGCATTGGATATTAGCAGTCCTAAAGTCTACAACAGATTCACACATGGCAAATTTAGGGCAAGCCATCAAGCTGAAATAAGTTTAGTCATATTTCCCACATGTTTCATAGTTTGTTAGGAGGTTAGCCTCCATTTTCACATTTTAGTCTCCACTTTCCATTTCCTTTTCTAGTATTAGGGAGTTAGTTTTCCATTCTTGTATTTAAGGGGTTTCAGCTAATAAAGAAGGTAGTCAAGAATTCCATAACTCCTCTTGGGTACTTCTAAACTCAAGAAAGTTCTCAGTTTCTTCAACACTCAAACTAACACCATAGGGCGTCGTTACCATCATGTCATCCCCTAGAACCTTTTAACCCCAATCACTCTAGAGTCTAGACACACTAGCCGACCCATAACTTAATCCGTAACCCGGGACTGTAACATTGGAACTCTCCGATTCCAAGGCTAACAATGCTTTTGCTAGTAGATGATGTGAAGGATAACTTAGCTCACCATCTGGACTAAGAACAATAGCAATGTCCATGATCTAGGAGCACATAAAATGTGGGAATGAAGACTTGAAGCTCCCAGCAAGTCCTTGATAAACTTGCACCATGGTCTTCCTATCAAGAACAGGCAACTCATAAACTTGTGTTAAGCGTGTTAATGTCCCACGTTACCTATGACTAAGAGCCTAATATTCTTTGTAAGACTTGAGCAATCATCCTCTGCTTTAGGCTTTAGGTGCGTCTTGGAGTGGACTTGGGTGCAGTTTATCAATTATAAAAGAACAAATATTAGGAAAAAGTTCTCTGTATCTACCCTAAGAACTCATTCAGTGAAGAAGGAGTAAATCACAACAAAGGAGATCTCCTCAAAGCTGTAGACAATCCTTTGGCTCAAACCAGAAAAAATTGTCCACTGTCTAATATACCTCAAAGGTTATTGTTAAGTTGAAATATGAATCCATCCCCAAAGCTAACCTGATAAGTTTTAAGTCTTGAGTTGAGTACAATATCTTGTATTTAGTACATATGGGATTGGCTTTCTGTAAAGCTATCATTAGATCATATATCTTAATGGAGAGGACCAAAGATGACAAGTATATTAGTAGTCTAAAAAGATTTTAGGTGTATTGTTCAGCATGGACCACAGATACACTTGTAAAACGTTTCACACAATATATCAAGAAAAAGTTGGCATAGGCAAATACTGTGGTACATATACAAACATATTAAGACCTATAGTTTTACTATTTTCAATAAAAATTTGATGTGGTACGAATTTAGTTTTAGAGAAGCCTCCAATTTGATTATAGGCAAACTGCATCCATTTTTCTATATTCTCTTAGCAATTAAAATTATTTTTGTCCAATTTTGGAAAACGAGATTAGTACTAAGACGTTACTTTCAATTATGCCATACACACTCACAATTTTGCAATATCACATAATAAAATACTATCCAATAGATCTATTATGCTAACTATCGAACAACATGAATCTTTGAAGCTAAATCCAGAGAAGTTTTGCTAGAAACAAGAAGCTACGAAGACTTCAATCGTACTATACCCACTTATGAATTAGATCCTGGAAATGAAACATCCAAGTCTTGCATTTTCCTAGTATGAGCTAAATTAAATGATAATTGAGCTCTTATCTGATGATACAAAGTGCTAACCATAAGTTGGCATATGTACAATATCCAAGAAGCAAGAATGGAAACAGTTAGAACTAAGTCACCTGCACAATTTGGAGAAAGTCTCTTAGGAATAATTCCTGTGTTGTCTTTGATTGATGCGTACAAGCAAGGACTTCCAACATATGTTTCACAGCAACATCATACATCCCAAGTATACCATACCACCTGCACCATTTTTTTTTGGGGGGGGTTCAGAAACATTTAAAATGCAAAGTGTTTTCAAAAATTATCAGGCAATCTCCAGTCGAATCAGGTTGAAATAACTCACTGTCCAATATGGAAATGAACATGATCCTTGATGTAGCTCCATGTGGTTCCCTTATATACAGAAGTTGCACTTCTATACGTGCGAATTGCATGTTTAATCTAGGACAAAGGAAAATTTTCAGAAAAAAAAACAATAGGATAATAATTATAGAAAGAAACTTGAACTACGTTGGGTACCTGATCACATTTCCTATATAGATCACCTGAGAGAACAAGATGAAATCCGTACTTGTGTAGCATGGGAGGCTGGGACAACAAGTAGCAATAAGATGCCTGCTCAAGCATAACAGCTGAATGCAACGGTTCCTACAAGAAGAACCCTGTCAGCAACAGAAAACAACGTACTGTTGACCACTTTTAGGTTGCAAGATAGCATAGGCATCACCTCACTGCAAATACGGAAGTAAACAGTGGCAGCTTCTTTATACTGATCTCTTGTCTTTAGCATTTCAATCCACCAAAGACCACAGCGTGTAGCATTTTGCTGACCAGTAGCTCCAATTTTCTAAAGCAATGCCATATTCAACATGGTTAAACCTATTATGCAGACTAACTGAAATATAGAATCCACAGGACATGGCAAGAACAATCTACACATACCAGGTAAGTATTGAATGCATTTTCCATGCAATACTCTGCATCCTTTCTTGATTGATCCAACATGAAGTAAGCAAGCCCCATCATTTCCTGCAGGAATAAATTAAAATATCAACGATGTTCTAGACCAGATAATTGGCAAGGTAGGATACTAAACCATTAAGAAGGACTGAAGCTAAAAACATAAGACAGATAAGAAAACAAAATAACAATTCAAGTAAAGAATTTCTCACATGCCACAATACATATAGTCAACAGAACACAAAGCTGAAAAGTCAAACATTCAAGCATATCCATAAAACATTGATGTCATGCACACTACTAAAATGGAACAAATTTATTGAAAAACATGAAACCTCTGATAACCTAGCCTTCAATTCACACATATCACATGGCTAGTCACAACAAAATAGTATAGACAGAAATTTAATAATATGAGACTGCCAAATCCCCAAACCTGCTACTTATATTATCTAAAATCCAGCATATTGATATAGAATCATTATCAAAAAGACCAAATTAATGGAATCTTAAGAGAAAGAATTCAATGATCAGATGCTACCTGCACACCAGCATAACGCTTCCAAGCTTTATCAAGCTTATAATCTGTGGAAATAAGCCGGTAGTTTGACAATGCAAGTTCATAATCACGTAGCATAAAGGCATAATCCCCAAGGATCCTAATCTGGGACTCATTAGAGCTAAAGGTATACCTTCAACAGTAAATGCAAAACCTAAATTAGAAAAAAAAACAAAATAAAATGAGTAAAAAGCTGTGATATTGACAGTCATAGGACATAAGGTGCAACATACGTGGGGCCACTGGGAGAATCTGCTGGTTCATCTTTTCCTTTTCTCCACCATAAGTTTTTAATCTGGTTTCTAAAACCTTTCCTTGTGGCAGAAATCTAAACATGGTCGAGAATGAGAAAAACCAAAGATGAAGACAATGGAAGAAAAAATCAGATACGCATATATTTATGTATGTTTGTATGTATATGCATATATATAAAGGGAAGACAAGTAGTGTATTATATAAGACAATTGCAAATGTTTCAAAACAGGAAAAATAGAAAAGAATAAAGTGCCTAAAATCATGACCTGTTGATTAAGCACACGAACTTTTTGCTCCATGTATGGAATAATTTGCTTGGTCGATACTTCTTGCATCAGATCTTTTATCTGTTCCCAGATTTATGAACTCAGGACAATAAAAAATAAATATCACATGCAAAAAAGTTGAAATATAATTCAGAAGAGGAATTAACAACAGAAAAAACAATTTACCTCATTAATATCATCAATGTTAAGGAAACGACCAAGATGTTCACCGGGAGAAGAGTCAGATATCTGTCATAGAGGTAACATGAACCATATAATCAAAGAGAAAAGGAGGAGAAGAACAAGAAGCTGACGAAGAAGAGAAGAAGAAGAAGAAGAAGAAGCTGATGATGATAATGATAATGATGATGATGGCACAGAGAGAAAAGATATTATGCGTTCCAAGATGGTGAATAAGAATGCTTGAAAGTAACATACATAGAGAGACCATGGGCTATCCTGATGTTCCATCTGCCCTTCCCGAGAAGAATTAATGCAAAGTAGTTTGCAGTCATTTGAGCCAAATGTATTTCTCATATCTGTTAAAAGATGTGTTGCCCTGCAAATGACAAAAATGATTGTCCAGTGCACTAAGATAGTGCTAGAGAATATATTCAAGAGACAATTGACAGAACTGAAGAATATGAAGGCAGCAAGGTTATGATACATAATTGTAGGAAACCCAAAAATCAAAATAAGTTAATGGTTCCCTGACAACAAGTCAAAAGAAGAAGGCATAGACTTCCATTGTGTGATTGTAGATATTGAAGTTGTGTCATACCAAGAGAAAAAACCATTTGCAGCAAGAGGCAAATGATCTTAATAATCACGAGAGGCAATTTTTATTGAATATAAAGAGTTTTCTAACAGACATATTCCCTGATTTGGAAGCCCAAAAATGCTAATCTCAAGCAAACAAATTTATCCTTAGTTCTATACTGTCATAATTTTAACTTTTTTCTATCAAACTGCTAATTCTAAAGTCACCACTTATATTCCCTGATTTGGAAACCCAACAATGCTAATCTCAAGTAAACAAATTTCTCCTTAGTTCTATTCATAATTTTAACCTTTTTCTATCAAACTGCTAATTCTAAAGTCACCACTGATAGGAATCAAGCATCTACTCGATCTACATGAGCTTCTACACAAGGAAGGCATAAAGAGGGGCTTGGAAAGGTTACTAATAATTCATGTAAAGCGCCAAAAGTTGCTGGAGATTGGAGAATATTAGAGAATTAGGCAACAAGGAACCTATATGGGACTGTGTTGGACTAGTATTCCAAAATATGATACCTGTTAGTGTTGTGTTTGTGTCTGGAAGAAGTTCCAGAACGTTAAATAGTGTCAGACACAAAACTAGACAAGCATCGCTCACGTAGTTTAGTTGCTCAAAAGTTTTGTTATTTTCAAATATTATTACCTTTTAAGACTAGTTCTTACGGTTTTTAGGCCTATAAAACACTTTCTTATTGATATAATTAGTTAGCTTATCATTGTCATTGATTAATCGAAAACTTTGGAGAGATTTTTCTTCAACCTTTTAAAGTAACTCTTGTTTTAGGTTCTCCAAAAACATGTAATCTTATCTAGCTTACTAGCGATAATCAAACCCTAAAATCCTATCACTACCAATCCTTTCTATTTGTTAGTGTTGCGATTCATATCATTCTCTATGTTTTCATGCTTGTGTTCTTGAACCAAATTTGTTTCAATAAAATGATCCTTGGTTCTATTCATATTAATATCGAATCACACTAATCCTGTTGACGAGTGTTGTATTTGAATTTGGTATCAAAATGATGGGAATTAAGCATCTACTCAAGCTAGCTTCTACACAAAGGAGGCATGAAGAGCAGCTTGAACAAGTTTTAATAGTTCAAATGAAGCGCCAAAAGTTACTAGAGATTAGAGAACATTGGAGAACATTAGAGAATTAATCAACATGACACCTACACAGTACTGTGTTGCTGTGTTGATTGTGTTTGTGTTTGAAAGAAGTTACAGAATGAAACTAGCATCAGAAACAAAACTAGACAAGTGTCGATCACATATTTTAGCTACTTAGGGTTTTTTTATTTCAAAATGTTATTTCCTTTTAGGAAACTAGTTCATAGGGTTTTTATGCCTATAAAAGGCTTTCTTATTGATGTAATTAGTTAGCTTATCATTGTTACTAATCAATCAAAAACCTTGAAGAGAATTTCTTCAATCTTTTAGAGTAACTCTTACACTAATCCTACTGGTGAGGGTCGTATCAACTGCCTTTCCTTAAATCTTTGTACCCGTGCTCAAAACCAAGCAACCTAACAATATTAAGCCCACCTTATTTCTATTACCCAAGTGAGTTAATATTTATCTTCTTTTCTTTGTTCCCACATAATAAATGCACTATCTCCTTACTGAATTATTCTTACTTGTTATGTTCCTACACAATGCTTTATTCCAATGACCTTCTCTCCTTTGTAAGGCCCTTTCATACAATGGACTAATACTCATCACTTTATATCCATACATAATCAGGTGTTTCTCTCCATTATTTCACATGTTTTGGTAAAAAGTAAATAGTGATCTAGATTTTGCCAATAACAAGTCCCTCAAACAGAGAGAAACCTCATTTTGGACCTTAGGAAACAAATGAAGTGCACTATTTGAATAGAAAAACAGACATCAGAAACAAGCATTGAATGAGATTATCCATACAGAGTAATGAGGGAAAGAAAAAGATAACACAAACCCTCACCTAGTTATCATTATGTTAATGACCATAACAAGTAAGTAAGAAGTTCAACCTTAAGAATAAAGGACAAGAAAGTTTACTTTTCTGAGGGGTCATCTTGATTGTCATGTACTAATAAATAGTGCTTCAAAATCTTGGGATCCATTGCACCATCATTAAGAAGAGATGGCAACTTGTTAGAGTTAAAAAGGTCTACAAATTTGTTGATAGGTTGTTCATCCTTTGAAGAAACGACTAAAAGACCTGCAAATCATTGCTAACCAACTATATTAGACCTGAAATAAATATTTGAAACCTCATATACAAATTAGACAGAACCTCTCAAACTCCCAAAGAAGTGGAACAAGCCTCAAAATCCCATGTATTTTAAACAAATTTGAAAGCTTACATGCCACAGGATGGTCAAAAGCTTCATGATCTGAAAAGGCTACTGTATTTACGAGCTCCTTATTGACAAATTCAAACCACGAAGGCCTAATATCCAATCCAGATCCTGCACCAACTCACACATTATGCATATCACCTATACTACTCATAATCCAAGAGAGGTAAATAGAAATACGAATGTCTACATACTCCTCAAATTGAAAGGAGAAAACAGAAGACTACAAGCTGATGTAGTGATGTTCAAAAAGTTTCACAATATAAATCAATCTTAACAATAGATGTTGACTCAAATTAGAGTACAAATTTTCATTTCCTTCTTGTTTATAGGCAACTCATTTGAGTTATGCAATAGTGGGTAAGCCTCACCTTTCCCAACCCCACCCACTTGAATCCGACTTAGACTCAAGACATCTTGGTTCTAAGAAGGGACTGCCAGCCACTAACTAACTTCCTCAGCCACATACAAAAGTAGAATTAATGATTTCAATTTGATATAATTATTTAAATTTAAGTCCGAGTGGATGTCTATCGATTTCTCAGTTAAAGGGAAACGACCATAGATCAAAGCTGGCCCATTGCAGCTAAACCTTGACCCAGTAAATTAGCACCAAGAAATTGCTTTTTGCTTGAAATTTGAAAAAAAAAGAGCAAAATTTTAAATAGTGATATGCAAAAGATAATAAATCAAAGGTGAGAATGTATCTCTCATTATATAATGGGAAGAACTTACCAGCAAGTATATTGCTAAGAGAAGGTGGGTCCAAAGACAATTCAGAATCATCTTTTTCCCCAGCAAGGGTAATAACCTTTTTCAATCGATCCTTTGATACCTACTTAAACCAATAACATCAGAAATACATAAATCTCAAAAACACAAAAATGAAAAGCAACTTTCATTTACATCTAAAAAGAAAGTAATGTCAAAAAGTTCAAAATCCATCTGAATAAAACTACACGCACGTAGCTTAAGACTAGAAGCAGCGGTAGTCAAAGTCAACATTTTTTCCATCACAAAATCAGCACTTAAAAGAGCCAAAAATGAGCTCAAGTTTATAGGGTCATAATCGTTCTGATTACTTTACAGCATCAAACAATTCAAGGAAGCTAAAGGCACTGTTCAGCTTCACTGAAATAGAAAAAGAAGTCTATATGGTTTTAGAAACTTCAGTGGCCTAGAATCCAAAAGCATCACTTCGTTGGAAAGCCCTACACATTTACCTCCAGATTTGGCTGCCGAATATCTGACTCGTAAAATAACCTCAACTTGAATTTGTGGAGCCTGTAAGGCTGATCACTCGATGTCCGTACAGGCACTGCATTGAGTAACGAAACAAGATCCGCAAAAACCACAAACACGTTTCAAATCCGCAGCACATGTACAAAACAATTAAAAAGATAGAGAAAGAGAAAGAGCGAGAAAGAGAGAACCGTCGATGTTATTAAAGCTGCAGAAAGGACTGAGCATTTGAATGAAAGAGAGGCCGTTCTTTGCGCAGGCTTCTTCGACGAGAGGAGTCCGGAGCACCATGACCACTGGAGTGATTTCATCCAGTAGCATTCGGCCGAGCGGGGTGGTCGTCGGATCCATTGGCCACCGGAGCTCGGTCAGTAGGTGGCTGAGGAGAGTAATAGTCCGATCCGATCTCTATCGCTCTCCTGTTGCCGACGGAGAGGAAAAAGGCAGGTGGAGGAATTGCTCTAACGGATTGAAAAAGAAATGTTGTTGGGCGTGTGAGTTCGGATCTGACCCGTTTCGTTCTTAATGGATACGGCCAATTCCTGACTTTTTCGGATTCGCGGTTCACTTCGCTAGTTTCTTATTGTTGTTTTCTTAATACGATCTTTTACTCGCTAAACTCAACATAATATATTCTTACACCTTTTTACTTGCTAAACTCAACATAATATATTCTTATACCTTCCAATCAAAATGACTATACATGATTTTTTACGGCCTGTTTGAAACGTAGGGAATTGAAATGAATTCAGTCTTGTTTGGAACCAAAAAAATACAAAAGAATTGAATTCATTATTGGGTTTAAAACCCACCTTCTTTGTAAGTTCAATTCATGCAATTATTCACGTGAATTGAACTCCTTTGGCTTGACTGCTGCTTTTTTGACACAGAAACCCAATAATGCCCTACCACAGCAGACTTGTCTGGATGATGCGTTTTATGTTTATGTGGAACTATCTGCCAATAATTAAAAGCTCCGTATTTTTCTGTACCTTGGCTTTATTTCTTAACATGGGAATTGAAAAGCTACAGAAGTTTCAAATGTATGTATAATTTTTCTATTGTGTAATAAATTTGAAAAATGTTTTGCATTCTCTGGTCTAGTACGGGCATGATATATCAAAAATAGTCTTAGGAACCCTATGCTTATTTAATGGATCATGTTATTAGGTGAACGAAGTAGTTGGGTGGTGGTTCAGCCGGATTCTGCTGAGGCTGGATGTTGCAGCTTGGATCCATGATTCTGTGTGACTTTGGCTGCTGAATACCTGCAAAACAAATAAGGCACGCCGGGGGTTGACTCCCGGAAGGCCCCTCCGACGCTCAAGTTAGTCTTTTTGAGGAGGTTTTGGTCACTGAGAATAGAGAAGACTAGGTGTAACACCCAAATACCCCCTGGGAGGATATGTGGATGCCACCCAAGACAGTACAATCTCAAACAGTGCTGACAATACATCATATCATACTGTCAGAAACAGAAATGTAAAATTATTATAGGCCAAAAAGTGGTAACTAAAAACATGTTCAACAATACAAAAACAGACTCCTGTGGCCATTGCGGTTGACTCGTCTCAGTCTTTAGTCTCCTCGCTCTGAACCTACACGGGGTAAATCCACCGTGCTAAGTTTATAGCTTAGTGAGTAAGCATTTATCTAAATTAACCGATTTCTGTTCACAATAACAGTATAAGCATGCATTCAGAGATTAATAATTAATAACTAGGCAAAATGCACTTCAGAACAGATTTTATCATTAACAGAACAAACCAATCAGAAGTCCATAAATAGTAGTGCATAAACAGAAGTCCATAAAACAGAAGTCCATAAAACAGAAGTGGGTAACGGGACTTAGAGACCGAAGTCTCGACACCGAAGTGTCCATATCAGAAGCCAAAGGCTCGACACCGAAGTGTCACAGAAGACCGAAGTCTCGATATCGAAGTGTCCATATCAGAAGCCAAAGGCTCGACACCGAAGTGTCACAGAAGACCGAAGTCTCGACACCAAAGTGTTCATATCAGAAGCCAAAGGCTCGACACCAAAGTGTCACAGAAGACCGAAGTCTCGACACCAAAGTGTCCATATCAGAAGCCAAAGGCTCGACACCAAAGTGTCACAGAAGCGCTGCAGACCCTTCTAGGCATGCCTATTTACCCACAACTCGGACAGAACAAATCATTTCAGACATTGCATGTGCAATAAAATTAGCACTTCCAATAACATAATCATGCAACGGAATAGTACACAATCAGTACAGCACACACTCGGACATTCATTGTCCGGATTAGCACTCGGACGTTCATTGTCCGGAACAGTATATAAGTAGTACAGCACACATGAGCACTCGGACATTCATTGTCCGGACCAGTACACAATTCAATACAGAACAAATCAAAGTGAGACCGTCCCGGGTCTCTTACTTATTTACCGATATTACTTACTGAAATTACTGACCAACTTTACTGTCGGAATTACTTACTGAAATTACGAATTACTGACTGATTACTGACATTAAAAACTGACTGAAATGACTGACATTACTGACACTGAAATTCCTGATTACTGACCTGAAATCGCCCTTACTATTTATTGCCTCGAAGTCCCGGCAATATTTGGAATCGGTCGGTCTATGCGTTCCTCTATCACAATTAACACATATACAAATTACTAAGGGCCAAAAGTACATACGTAAATGCATGTTCATGACAAATTTCCGAGATTCTTATTACTACTGTTCATAAATACGTATTACTCCTGTTTATAGATACATATTACTACTGTTCACAAATACGTACGGATACTATATTTCTGGCACTGTTCACTATTCACTATTCTGTACTGTGCACTATTCACTATGCACTATTTACTGTACACTATTTACTATTCACTACACTGTGCACTATTCATCATCTTCAACTTCGACCTCCGAAACTCTGCAACTTTTTTTTTTTTTTCCTTTTCCTTTCTTTTTTTCTCAATTCTGTTAGCATCTTCACTTAAAAACTAACCTATTGAGCAAATCCAACCTAATAGAATCATCCAAATCTTCAAACATGATAGATCTAAAAATTTCTTTCCCAAGATCAGATCTCATCCGACTATCTTTACATCACCGTATATATGCCTATATAGATACACCAGAAAAGATTTATGATCAAAAGGACTAACCTATCTGTAGCAGAAACGCAGATCGAAAGCTTCGGTAGAGAGCAAACGAACCAGATTTTTTTTAGATATACACGTTTTTGTCTCAAATAATTACCACCCACACGTTATAACCGAATTCGTCCGCTTTTTAACTATTCATACTATTTGATGAATAGTATGAACAGTTAATTAACCAAAAACACACTTATGAATTCTTGTGTTCCATCTAACAAACAAATACCCAGAATTTCCAGATCACGTTCAAAAATTTACCAAAATTTCGTCATAAAATAATGACTTTCAAATTAATTTTTCAAAACATATGGACTTCATCAGCAATTTCTAAAAAATCTTCGAAGTATCCAAAAAGCATTAAAAATTGATTACTATTGTCCGAATCAATCCGAAGTTTCATTTAACCAATCTACCCGGAAAATGCCATGAATGCATGCCAAAAAACTTATTTAGCAAAACATAAATCGGACTAAATTTGCTTAATATGCTAACCCCTAATTTGGGGCGTTACACTAGGGTTGTAATCTCGTCCCTCTATCATGGCGAAATAGTACCTTATATATGGGATAATTGCTAGGTTTAAGTCTTTACGTAGGTCTTGATGTTTGCATAGGAGATGATCACCTACGGCTGGGCCGTCGATGTCTGGGCCTGGACTTGGGCCTTATATGGCCGACCCAACCATAAGCCCCCCTACTCCTCGACTTTGATCAAAGAGAAAGGTCGAAGGAGTACATCAGGATTGTATGGCCCACTCGTGTGAGAGATCGTAATAGGTCCAATCGATCGGACATCGCTGCTTAGGGCACGACAGCTCGGGCTAAGACAGGGCGGTCGATTGACTCATGCAAGGGCTGGGCGATCGATCGGCTCGTGCCAAGGCAGCACGATCGATCGGCTCGTGCTATGGCAGGACGATCGATCGGGCGTTGATGTCTAGTTACAAAGTTAGGTCTTATCATTACTCGACGATACGTATCTTCTAGGCTTTGTTCGAAATTTGAAACGATGCGTCTTTTTAACTGCCGTGCAGCTGTCATGCGTTATCACACGCTGTCATGCGCGTCATTTCGACTGTCGCGCCGTCTCGGGTCTTAAATAACCCTAATTCGCCTCCGCTCAAATTCTGCCACGTGTATGCGTTCGGCTCGGATGTTCGCCACGCGTCAAGCGTTGGTTGGAACGTCCACTCGGCCGATCTTCTATAAATACTCAGGATCGACAGACTGCAGATTTTCTTCACGCTTGCGTCCTCTTGCTTACAGTCTCCAGAGTTTGCTTTCATTCATCGTCGAAATCCCTAACTTCAATCATCAAATTAGGTACGTTCTTTTCCTTCGCTTCCATCTCTAAATTTCTTTTTGTAAGCATGTCATCAACCAGTTCTAGAAGCGGGGTTAGTCCTAGGGATGAAACCGAAGTAGTGGCGGTGTCGGAGGTGAGAGGAGTTGAAGGAGTTACGGTGAAGGACCGGAAGGATGGGCTGGTCGTCGAGGAGCCACCGAAAGACAAATCAACGATGACCGCAGGGGAGCTGAATTGGTTAATTGTTAGGAACAATATCCCTTCGTCCTGGGGACCTAGGCTAGCTTCCGAGAACGAGCGGATCCACAGCAATCCGGAGGGGTATTTTGCTGTTTCTGACGGCTTCTTCTCGGTTGGCGGCATGAAGCTTCCATATGCCCCGATCATTGACGAGGTGTGCGTCACCTACCGACTGAGGCCGAGCCAAATCCCTCCGAATGGGTGGAGGTTCATTAACGGCCTGGCCATGTTGTGCCATCAGTTCGGTTGTCCCCCTTTAGTTGGTATCCTTCACCACTTTTTGAGGATGAATCAGAGTTCAAATGTCAGGGCTGGGATCCCTCATCTTCAATATAGGGATTCGAGCTATCGTCCGGCCGGGACAGCCTCAAAAGTTCAATCTTGGAAGACGAAGTACTTTTTTGTGAGCCCCCAGGATCTACTTTTGAATCCAGTCCGTGGAGATACCCCCTAGCCAAGTGATGGAATGACCTCTCGAGTCTGGTCTTTAGTAGAGAAGAATGGGAGGTGGTCGACCACATTAAGGCACTCGGCCAATACGACTTCGATCGCCTCATTCAGGGATATCGCGGGGGGGCCTCGGCTGATTCGCTTACCATCGACCCGCCACCCCGAATTAATAGGCTAGGAGAAGGAACTGCTCCCTCTGGTTGACTTCTCGTGGTTGAACTATTTGTTGAACTTGATAGATGTGGGTTTCGGTTTCTAACCTGTTTCTTATATTTGCGTAGCCATGGCAAGGATTGAAGATTTCGGTGGGTCTTCTAGCTCCACTAGAGGCAGGCGCAAAGCTGCTAAGCCCTCAAAAATAAAGGAGCAAGGCAAGAAGAGGGAGGCCAGCGCGAATGTCGCTCAGCCTACTGTTCCCGATCAGGGTGTTGCTCCACCCATTGTTCCCGTGCCGTCTGCAACGCTCGTTCTAGCGACCGTCCCTGAACAGCCAGCGATGATGACCCGGTCGACGGGTGAGGGCCTAGTGGCCAAAGAAGAGGAGGAAGAGGTGGAGCGACCTCTTAAGAGGAAGAAAACCGTTCGGGTTCTCGACCGACTGCCCTGCCCGTCGGATAAAGGCAAGGGGAAGGAAAAGGAGAGGGAGAAAGACAAAAGGAAAGAGCGGGCGACCGGCGCTGGAAAGTGGGTGTCCACTATCCGTCTGGATGAGACTGCGTCGATTGGGGACTTCGATGTGGCTCTTCATATTGCCGAGAA
>JAOTBA010000005.1:32042693-32054643 GCA_025629845.1 Erythroxylum squamatum
AATAAAATAAAATTTATTAAATAATTAATAATAATATTTTATATAATTAATAATAAGTCGTATATAATTAATAATAAAATAATAAAATTTTTATTAAAATTTTTATTATTTTAAAATAAAAATATATATATATAATTATTTGTCATTTGAATTGTAACTTTTTAATTGGACATAATTTTTGTTTTAAAATTATAACGTTAACAGGCTGTTTAGAACACAACGAATTGATTCAATTCGCTTGTTCGAAACAAAAAGAAATGCATAAATTCAATTCACGCGTGATTTTAAACCTCACTTCTTTCATAAATTCAATTCACGCTCCAAATCACGTGAATTGAACTCAAAGCAACCCACCTCCTCTCTTCTCCTATGTTGAACCCAATAATACCAACACGCGACCCTAATCTTCAACAGCCAAAGTACCCAAAATCAAGGCAGCAATCCTCATCTTCAGTGGCCGACCACTCTTCTCCGACGATGCAACAGACCAGAGTCAAACCACGCAGCTCGCATGCACCGGCAGACCGACGCCTTCTCCCACACCAGACGACGCCTTCTCCCACGCCAGACGACGTAACAGCAGAGAGCAGTAACAAGACAACCTCCTTAGATAATTTGCATTTCCTTAGAGGGGTTGAGTTAATCCCTTTGTAACTTTGTGGTTGTCAAGGGCTTATTAATACATACCTTTCAATTTAATATCTAATTATTTAAATATGTTATCGACATAATTTTTTCATATAAGAGCATACGCCATAAATAGGACCTCTTGATTTTAATAAATAAACGTGCAATTTGTTTTAGGAACAGACGTTTAAGCTACTTTCGTTTTCTTTTTTTTATAATGTTTAAATAATTTAAACTTTTCCAGCAAAAGCAGTGCAAATCCATATAGATATATTTTGTATAATCGTTACACTTTGCATTAGGCAACCACAAGCCATATTCTACCGTAAAAAATTATTATAATATTATAATAATTTGGAGATGTAAATTTTATTGACTTTTAATTTTTAATTAATTTATATTGATTCCTAAATGGCACATAAGAGGGAGATGAATTATATGTAATTTGGAGTGAAATATCAAATTTTGATAGTGCCTTGTAGTTATCAAAGCAAAAGAATTACTGCTCGTTTATACATTTTTAACCTTCTAAATTATAATAGCATTCTATTATTTTCATAATTCGGTCTAGCCTGATATTATTTGCAATCAATTTTTTCTTTTCATTTTAATAATAAACTTTTTTGATGATATTACTTATAATGAAATTGATGTTTATAAGTTGCTCTATGTAAGTGTGAATGTTTATTAGTTAATAACATTATTTTTTAGTCAGGGATAAATGTGTTATATAAAATAATTGAATTCAATTATGATATTATTGGATTTGTTCCAAGCAGTGTAATTGAATTCAATTCTAATATTACTAAATTTGTTTCAAACAGTGTAAATTGAATTCAATTTAATCTCATTAATATAATTGAATTCAATTCGTAAATGAATTCAATTCGAAGATTTCAAACATGCTGTTAATATATAATTTACAATAAAATAACTTCTAAAGAGGTAAAATACATTTATACTAAAAAAAAAAAAGAAAACATACTCAATTGGTGAGTGGGCAGTGGGCAGTCGATAGTCGATAGTCGACTCCATGTGTGCATCGCTTAGCTGCGCCACCAAAACTCTCACTACTTTGTTTCCCAAACATTTACTAGCAACACTCACGCCCACACCACTATCCCTTCGTCGACGGATCTTAACTCTCACCATGTCACGCCGTCCCAACTTCCAAGGCGGCCGCCGCGGTGGCGGTGGCGGAGGCAACTCCCGCGGCCATAGCGGTGGAGGCGGCCGAGGCGGAGGAAGAGGAGGCCGCGGTGATCAGCGCTGGTGGGATCCAGTTTGGCGAGCGGAGCGCTTGAGACAGAAACAAGCTGAGGTATGGTGATCGTCGCTCTTCTGTTAATTTACTGGTAATCATGCTTTTAAGAAGTGTTTTAGTTAGTGTAAAACTTCCGGTTGGTTGTAAAAAACTCTTAAAAAAATGTGAATTGGACAAAAATTGTTTGAGAATTGAAAATGTTGTACTTCAAATTCTTGAGTTGATTTACAAAAAATACGACTCTACGTGTAAAGAATTAAATGTGTGTGTGTGTGTGTTGATTCAAATCTAGAGTGATGTCTCTTTATTTGGAATATATTCAGTTGCACGCTAAGAGTTAGAAATTTTTGTTATTGAGCCCAGATGGATGTCCTTGATGAGGATGAATGGTGGAATAAGATGGAGGGAATGAAAAATGGAGGGGAGCAAGAGATGATAGTAAAGTGTAATTACAGTCGTGCTGACCAAGACACTCTCTCTGATATGGCTTATCAATTGGGTCTCTACTTGTAAGCAGCAATTGCAATTACTCAATTTGTTATTCTTCCTTGTGTATGTTTTTAGTTTCTCAGACTGGACTAATCATCTTTTTCCCTGATTTTGTAATCGTGGAAAGGCAGCCATGCATATAATAAAGGCAAGACTCTTGTGGTCAGCAAAGTTCCGCTGCCTAATTATAAGGCAGATCTTGATGAGCGCCATGGTTCATCACAGAAAGAGGTAAACAAGTGGTTAATAATTATATTATTTTTGTAAGACTTTCTCATTCAGACCTCTGTGCAGATCCGAATGTCTACAGAAATTGAAAGAAGAGTTGGAAATCTTCTGGATAGCTCCCAGCGAGCAGAATCCTCAAATGATCCTGGAGGAGCTCCTGGGCAAGGACCCAAACAACCATCACTGAGCTTACAAGTAAAACAACCTGTTCCCACCCTGGGAAAAGATTCCGACAATGAGAAATTCAGTGTTGAACTGAAACAGAGACAAGACAAACTTAAGGTTAAAATTCTAATCCTCGTCTGCTATACTATTGGCATCTCCTTACAGTGATAAGTGGAGAAGTAAAATGCCACATTGCTGTTATATGTACCTTCTCTTATGTGTTTTATTGTTTCCAGGCAAGTGATGATGTGAAGGAAATGCTGAAATTCAGAGAGAAGCTTCCTGCATTCAAAGTGAAAACCAAGTTTTTGAAAGCTGTTTCAGAAAACCAGGTTTCCATCTCTTTGCTTACTTCAGCTTGGTAATGTGGCTCTGTGATTCTTAGATGTTAGCATTAGGAACTCATCTCATCTTTTATTTTATCTGTCCATGTATTGTTAATTTCACAAAGACCTGGATCAGGATTTTTTAGCCTAATTCAATTTTTTTTCAACTGCATTATGAATTCAACAGATAGCACCTAACATCACAGGTTTGCAGCATACTCCATTCATATCTCAACACCTGCTATATTGGAACAGTTGTGCATCTGTAGGTTATGATCTGAAATCTGACATTTAATTCATGCTCTTAAGATATTAATTAAATATTGTTTTCCTTCAAAAATGGTGAAGAAAATAAACGAAGTTGTAGTAGGTATTGTGCATTGGATGCTAGTCCAGAGCTTTTCACATGCAAATGTTGCCTGGAGGAGAATTGGCCAATAGTAACTTATCCTTCTAAGAAAGTTTTACACTCAAGTGAAACTTCTACTTAATCACTCTCTCACTCTCCCTCCTTCCTCGGGAACCATTTGGATTGAACTTTGGTAGATGAAGGGGAACTACTATCACTCTCAGTCTCTCTCATATTTTCTAATAAACTTTTGGGTACTTTGATGTCAGTATCCATAGATTGTACAGTACATTACCAAGTCAAGTATTTTTTTTTTCTGTTGATGATGTTATTTTTCAGTGCTTAAGACATATGGACAATCCCTGCTTGTTGTCATGCAGGTATTGGTGATCTCAGGAGAGACAGGTTGTGGGAAAACAACACAGCTTCCGCAGTATATACTAGAAGATGAGATATCATCTATGCATGGTGCTGACTGCAACATAATATGCACACAGCCCCGTAGGATATCTGCCATATCTGTAGCAGCTCGAATATCATTTGAAAGGGGAGAAAGTCTTGGTGAAACCGTTGGTTACCAAATACGCTTGGAATCAAAACAATCTGCTCAGACCAGGCTTTTATTTTGCACAACAGGTGTATTACTTCGGCGGCTGGTAACTGATCTTAACTTTGCATCTTCCACTTGTGGCCTGGGGTTTCTTTGTTGTTGATTTCAGTAGCTCTTTTTATAATAGTGTTCCTACTAAATTTTGTAGCTTTAGCTGTCCTCTGATTCTCCTTGGAGCTACTCCACTCGAAATGTTTTTCTATGTTCAACGTGTAACCTAGTTGGAGAAACTTTATTTGGATTCTATGCGACTCAATAGTGGTTTATGTTTTGGTTGTGAAATCTCAAAACATTAAAGTTGTCCATCACTGAAACTATTTTGAGTCTGTTACTTGACTCTTTCTGGTGATTTCTTCTGGCACTTTTACTTAATATTTATTTGGTTCTTAAACAACAGGTACAGGATCCAGATTTAACTGGTGTGAGCCATTTGTTAGTGGATGAAATTCATGAGAGAGGCATGAATGAAGATTTTCTATTAATTATTTTACGTGATCTTCTTCCTCGGCGTCCAGATTTACGTGTTATTCTTATGAGTGCAACCATTAATGCCAATTTGTTCTCAGATTATTTTGGAAACGCTCCAGTTATTCACATACCGGTACTCCAATTGTTTGATTTGTCGCATTGGGTTTTTAAGGGATTCTCAATAAGGATCAATCGTGGTAGTGCATGGTTAAGTGGTTATTACTATTCTCTGCATTTTTGCAGGGATTTACTTTCCCTGTGGAAGAATTATTTCTGGAAGATGTGTTGGAGAGAACTCGTTATAGTATACAATCAGAGTCTGAAAACATTCATGGCAATTCAAGAAGAAGAAGAAGAAGAGAGCAAGATTTGAAGAAAGATCCTATAACTGAATTATTTGAGGCATGTTGAACTTTGAAGTATAAATCTGATGCCCCCACCCCTAGCTTTTCTTTTTTTTCTAAGTTATCTTTCTGAAGAATACATAATGTCATAAGTATTTCTCGGTTTCATTTGCCTTTTTGGAACAACTATATTTTATGATTCTATGTAGATTTTTAACTGATAGCATAATGTTCTTTTGTCTTGACAATTGTGTGAAAGATGATTCCATTCCCACTTTTCCTTTTTCTTTTTCATATAATGTGCAGAACCCCAAAGTTTGGCTTACTGGGATCAATGTTAGATAGAGCTGCATCTCTTCCTTGCTAGAAATGGATGAAAATGTCTCTTTGATCAGCTTAGCGATTTATAATACAATGTTCTGTAGTCTCACCAAATGTGTTCTTTTCTTTTTTATAGGACACTGACATTGATTCTCATTACAAAAACTACAGTGCTTCTACACGGCTTTCTCTTGAATCTTGGCCAGGGTCACAGCTTGACTTGGGACTGGTTAGTTCTTTCAGAAACTGATTATCCTGTGTAATATGTGTATGCCTTGTAAAGGAAGTACTTTCTTGCCAAAGGAGATTTTACAGGTCTTCCTTAATGCATTTTGCATTTCTTATTGTTAATATTTAAAGATTCCGCCTATGATCATATTACTTCTTAGTTAGCAGTTTCAGTTATCTCTTCAACATAATTCATATATCACCTAAAACAAAACCTAAAAGCCTGTTCTGGCTAAATTTTGTTCTCTTTGACACTAAGTTACTGTTAAAACTTCTTTGTAGGTGGAGGCAACAATTGAATACATATGCCGCCATGAAGCTGCTGGAGCAATTCTTGTGTTTCTTACAGGTTGGGATGATATTTCAAAGCTGGTTGACAAGATTAAATCAAACAAACTTCTAGGAGACCAGAGCAAGTTTCTAGTCCTTCCCTTACATGGATCAATGCCCACCCTAAATCAACGTGAAATATTCAATCGCCCTCCCCCTAACAAGCAGTAAGTGGCTTACAAAATACAAGTCTATACCTAGAAATGAGATTTCAGTTTTACTTGTACTTGAATCCAAACATGATATGTTTTTCTTTTATTCAATTTTTCCATCTCGGTTTGAATCTTTAGCATCTCTTTGTGGCTGCATTTTGGTTGCAATGAGTCAGACATTGGCACCGGTCACCTGTGTTAGTGTTCTCTAACCATCATGTAGTCTTTGTTCATGCATAAATGTTTGCTTGTCTATTAGTCTTGGCATGTGTGTTTACGTTTGTACAGGGGTGCAAACTAATGCCTTCATGATTGTTGTGAGATTGCATAAGACAACCCTGTGAACTTGCATAAGCCAAGCCCTTAAATCGTGGGATACCCCTTCCATTCATAAAAAGAGGAGCATGAGCCTGGATTAATACAATGGAGTTGGGTGTTTGAGATCAAGCTTCTTATATTTTTCGTCTTGGGTGTTTGAAATCAAGCTTCCTTGTCTTTTCCATCTCGCAGTCTAGCTTCTAATGATGTGAAGTCTGAGTACATCTCTTGTTATATGCTTAAGAATTTTATGTGTTTTGACTGAGACGTATGCCCTTTCAAGACATGAGCTGGGAGGTTAGCTCTTAGGGGCACTTGAGTGAGCATCTTTCTAAGATGAAATTATTGTCAGATTTCAGTCTCAGTCTGTCAATAAGTTTACGATCACAGGAAACAATGGCTGTGCTTGTGTCTTTTGTCATATAGACTGGTGCATAGTGCCAAGTTTCAAGTCTAGCGATCTTACAAATTGCAAGACAATAGATTTTGGTTATCTTGCTTGTGAACTGATGGCAGAGGTGTAGTTAACAAGTTCTTTTAGTTATTCAGTTTCACCCATGAAAAGCTGGGAAATTTTGTGCTGTTTCTCCTTAAATTTAATTATATTTTTTCTGCAGAAAAATTGTTGTTGCGACAAATATTGCAGAGAGCAGTATCACCATAGACGATGTTGTGTATGTTATAGACTGTGGAAAGGCAAAAGAAACTAGTTATGATGCTCTAAACAAATTGGCTTGTCTACTACCATCGTGGATTTCAAAGGCCTCAGCACATCAGGTACTTACCTTATAATGTCCAAGTCTACCAAGAGATTCAGCTCATCAATATTAAAAATTGCAACTAGTCTAATTCGTCAGATTATTAATTGAATGTGATTTCGGTGTTTCATTGCATGAATAATTATAGAGACGAGGTCGTGCTGGGCGAGTGCAACCTGGAGTTTGTTACAAGCTATATCCAAAAATTGTTCATGATGCAATGCTTGATTATCAATTGCCTGAAATTCTCCGAACACCTTTACAAGAGCTATGCCTACAAATCAAGAGTTTGCAACTTGGACCTGTTGCAACATTCTTAGCGAAGGCTCTTCAGCCACCAGATCCACTATCTGTCCAAAATGCTATTGAACTTCTCAAAACCACTGGTGCTTTAGATGATAAAGAGGACCTTACCCCACTGGGTATGAATTGGTGCTTTCTTTTGTACCTTGTTTTGTTTGTGGTTTTAAGGCTTCTTTCTAAATTGTTAAGCTCCACAGGTCGCCACCTGTGCAATCTACCAGTAGACCCAAATATTGGAAAGATGCTTCTGATGGGGTGTATCTTTCAATGCCTCAATCCCGCTTTAACAATTGCAGCTGCTCTGGCCCATCGTGACCCTTTTGTGCTTCCAATAGATCGCAAAAGAGAAGCTGATGATGCGAAACGGTCCTTTGCTGGTGATTCTTGCAGGTAATTGCATGAAACTAAGCAATCTTTCTGTTTTTGTATGGTGAACTTTTATCCCATAGATAATGAGTCCATGTTTTTCTTTAATGCAGTGATCACATAGCACTTGTTAAAGCATTTGAAGGATATAAGGAAGCAAAACGTAATCGAAATGAAAGAGCATTCTGTTGGGAGAATTTTCTGTCCCCAGTAACTTTGAAGATGATGGAGGATATGAGAGACCAGTTCCTGAATCTCCTGTCTGACATTGGCTTTGTAGAGAAGTCCAGGGGTCCTAGTGTAAGTACAAGATCTCGGAAGTGCCATCTTCGGAGTGAATCTCCCCAATTTAAATTGCTGCATTACAAAGATTAGTTGCAGTGACTGATCCACTCCCTTCCTCATTTTAAATTTTATTGCAGCATTGTTTGTGCTGTATTAGTCTGAAGATGAGGAATTGGTGGTTAACTACTAAATATGTGTGCATTCTGCAGGCTTATAACCAACACAGCCATGACTTGGAAATGGTATCAGCAGTTCTTTGTGCTGGCTTATACCCAAATGTTTTGCAATGCAAAAGAAGAGGAAAACGCACAGCATTTTACAGTAGAGAAGTTGGCAAAGTGGATATCCATCCTGCATCTGTGAATGCAGGGGTTTATCTCTTCCCTTTGCCATACATGGTATACAGTGAAAAGGTGAAAACAACAGGCATTTATGTACGAGACTCGACAAATATATCAGATTATGCTCTTCTTCTGTTTGGAGGTAATCTGATTCCCAGCAAAACTGGTGATGGTATTGAGATGCTTGGAGGTTACCTACATTTCTCTTCATCAAAGAATGTGTTGGAGCTGATTAGGGTAATTTCTCAACAAATTGATTTTGACTGTTCTAATTTGCCACCTTTCAATAAACCATACCAAATCATGTTGTTAAAATTGTAAGCCTGACCTACCTGATTTTCATTTCCTCTTATCTTGTTTTGCAGAAATTGCGGTCAGAACTTGACAAGCTTCTAAGTAGGAAAATTAAGGACCCAGGACTGGACATAGCAGTAGAAGGAAAAGGAGTTGTCTCTGCTGTAGTTGAATTATTGCACAGCTATAATATTCGTTACTGAAATGTATTCCCTCCATGACCACCATCATTTAAAGGAAATTCTTTTTTCGCAGCAAATGGATGTTTAGATTAACAGTTGCCAGAGACATAAGCTTATCAATTTATAGATCTTAGTCAAGTAGCAGAAGAAGGAAGTCTTGGAAATGCCATTGCCTAAGTGCTAGCAGTTGACATCGAACTAAAGCCTTTGCTTTTGTGGTTCTCCCTGTATCTTTATTGCCTGCGTCTCTTTTTCGTTTTACTCTCTTTTGGTTCCATGTATCTGTATCAACGATCATAATCCAGTTGAGGATTATGAGTTTTAATCCTCTCAGGTGGGAGAACTTGAGATTTAGGCTTTGCATTATTATTATTTGTAGTCCGTTGCAGATGGGCATTTATATGTAAGCTTCTGCCAACTTCTGCAAAACTACAGTAAACTTCTCCGTCGCAGATGGTTTAATGGGCTATACTTTGCGATCCCTTTTTTCTTTCTTTTTACAGGATAACTTGTGGGATCAACAGATTTTTCGATCAGACAATTTATACGACGAATTTTCCCAATGTTATTTGGAAAAAGAGTGCCACTTACTCATCCATTAATATTCCTTTAGTTAGTCGCATACTTGGGAAAATCTGAATCATGCTCATAAAAGTTAACGTAGGGAAGTGGAAGATCAAACAAAGGATCATGCATCATTGCAGGTAGCTCTGGTAGTGGTTCTTCATGCTTAAGAAATTTAATCACTTCCCCTGCGGAAGGTCTTTTCTTGGCGATTGGGTTTGTGCATAACAAACCCACAATCATCATGCGTTGCATTTCTTTCCACTCAAAGTTCCTTTTCAGTCTCTCATCAGCTGCATCGAGCATGTTCCCTTGTTTGTAGCGAGTCCACACCTCCTTCACCAAGTGCATATGATCGCCCATCTTGTAGTTCCTCTCGCCGCTGGCAATTTCAAGAGCCACGACTCCAAAGCTAAACATGTCCGACTCTTTACTCGCCCTCCCTATTTGCTGATATTCTGGAGCCATGTACCCGTTAGTCCCCACTGGATTTGTGACTTCGGTGGTCATTTGTTCATTTAAGAGTTTTGAAATTCCAAAATCTCCAAGTTTAGTAGTGAAGTCCTCACTCAGAAAAATGTTATCTGGTTTCACATCTCTATGCAGGACGCAGTGCTCGGCGTCTTCGTGAAGGTATCGTAGGGCTGAGGCTAAGCCCTGAGCTATTTTGTACCTCTTGTTCCATGGCAGTGCTCTTTTCTTACCAAAAAGGTAAGCATCAAGGCTACCATTAGGCATGAACTCGTATACCAGAAGGAACTCCCTTTTGTCGTGACACCATCCTATGAATTGCACCAAGTTTCGATGTCTTAATTGGCTTATAATCTTGACTTCGTTGATGAATAGACTCTCCAAGTGTTCTGATCCAGCGAGCACTTTCTTCACAGCAACCAAGCGACCAATCAATGTCCCTCTGTAAACAAGCCCCGACCCTCCTTGCCCTAATTTCCTGTCATCAGCAAAGTTCTGGGTAGCTGTAACAAGTTCCTGATAACAGAATCGTTTTGGCAGAGCTCCTCGTTCAAGATAGGTGTCTAAGGAAGCAACATTTGCCTTTTTCTTGCCCATCCTCTTCCTTATCACAAACCATCCAATCCCCACAGCGAGCACGAAAACCAGCAGACAACTTGGAAGAAGCACTTCGAAATATAGCTTCACTTTCCATCTTTTAGTAGGCTCCTTACTGTCCAAATTTGATGAAGTAAACTCCCAAGAGTTTACCGTGCTGCGTTCACCATACTGCCCCGTAGCTGCCGAGAATCCAATTACCACCTTCTCTGGTAGAACTTTCGCGAGATCAATCTGATGGGACAAATTAGTGTAGTTGCCAACAACTGGGTTATCCCATTGTACGAACAGGTTTTTGGTGGTAGCATTGTAAGTTATCCAAACATTAACAGCCTTGTCGCTTAATGATTCAACGTCCCACTTCGCATAGATCATGGAGGCCAGTGAATTGTTGTTGATACCTACGTGCTGCATTGGTGGATCCCATTCAGGATTGACAAAAGTATCAAACTCGACGAAGACTAGTTGATTTTTGGTCATAGCAGCACTTGTCGTTGTGTTCATTAGTCCCAAGAAGCCACCTGCCGAGTTGGGTGGAATCGTGTAGCCGACTGGAGCAAGAAAAAAGGCAATGCCGTGGCCATATCTGGCAGCGTTTTGAGTATCAATAGTGAAGGAGAAGTGGGTGGTGAAGTCTGCTAGTATCCTAGTCGAAGAGTCCCATAGTCGAATGGGCAGTGAATACGTTGCATGGCCTACTCTGCACAGGTAATTGACCATGTTGATGAGCTCAATAGCTCCAACAACAGTAGGAATGGCATCACCTTCATAGATTATGTCATTTGCATTGGAATCAAATCGAGTTATGTTGAAAGAAAAAGGAAGATTACAGGGAATGAGGAGATGAATAATAATTAAGAAGATAACGGAGCCAGTTCTCATGTAGTGGAGCATCAGAATAGGCCAGTGGCTATGGTTTTGAGTTTATGCTTAATCAATGGAGATAAGCTGAATAAATGGATGATAATATTTAATGCAAAGCCTCAAGAGAACTTCATATATATATGTATACACACAATACAGCAGCTTCTTGCTCTACGTACCTTCTATTTCACGCAACATTGACTTCCATACATCCTTTTTTTGTATATATGTGGGGCAGCGAGAAAATGGTGGAAGGAATTATAATTGTTCTTCTCACTTATGATCCAAGTAAAAGCTCATACTTTGAACTCATCATGCTGTATTTCTCTAGAAGGCAGACTATAACGACCCAAATTAAAAGCTACCACTTTTAGGTCGATGAACGACATTTTTTATTTTTGGGTTACAGGGGAAAGAAAAACAAAAAAAACTAGCGCGTAGCGCTGAGACCCCTATGAAGAGTTCGATTGTATAGGGTGCCATTGACGTCACGAGAAAGGACCGCCAAACTGTTCGGTGGTGGCTCCTGCATGGTATGCATGCCCTGTTCTGCAAAAAAGGCTAAGTGGGCCAAGTGATCTGCACACTGATTCCCTTCGCGATGTGTATGCTGAAGTTGCACCTCTCAAGCTCGAAGGATCAAGTCTCGGATACCTGTCACCAAAAAAGAATTCCCAATTAGAGTACTGTGAGAGGAAGAAAGGAT
>JAOTBA010000005.1:32057132-32083276 GCA_025629845.1 Erythroxylum squamatum
ACGTGCCTTCCTTTGTTTTGCAGGCGATTCTACGCGGAAACCATCACAGGAGGTTACCCATCAATGGACCCAAACGGTAACGCACCGTTCGGCCAGAATCCGGCTGAACCACTTACAAGTTTGAAGATAATATCATTTTTGGCAACATTTATATGAATAATGTATTTATATTAAGATGAATCAATGTGTACTAATTTGGTAGTTCACTATTTAATTTATTAATTAGTTTTAAAAAATTTAACAGATTGATTATTAGTTACTATTAGTAGGATACAAATAAAATCATTTATATCGAATAGACATGTAGCATAATTAAAATTGTTTACAATTTTATTAAAAATATGGAAGTTTATTAAATAACATATATTTTAAAATTTGGTGCAAGGCTGCAAGCTTGAAACTTTTTTTTGGTTACCTGCAAGCTTGAAACTAGTTACTATATAATTAATTTCAAAAGTATAGTCTATTTCAAAGCTAAAAACAGTGACCAATTTGGGCCGGGTTTGGCCTCGGATATGTAGCACATAATTATATAACAAAGTTTCTTTCAAAGTACTCTCGTCACGGGTCGGCGACTTGACCTACCGGAAACCTCCACGACTTGCCGCCGCAAAACCCTATAATGTCCTCATCGGAATCAACGAATCTTCACGTTCCTTTTTAGCTTTCTTGAACCCTAATCACTTTACCCAGATCTTCAAGAGCTGAAATGGGTCGACCCGAGCCGTGCGTGCTCTTCTCTCAGAACTTTGTCCATCCCCAACTCGACGAGTACGTCGACGAGGTAACTTACCCGGTCACTATCTTCTTTTCACTCCTTCATAAAAAAATTAATCTCTTTCTTTAATTAGTCTTTCCAATTTCTTTTTGCAGGTTTTGTTTGGTGAACCAGTTGTAATTACAGCATGCGAATTTCTTGAACAGAATGGGTCTTCCTCGTCCCAAGTTGTGCCGCTTGCTGGGTATGAATGTTGTTTTTAATTTTGAACTTTGTAGCTCTTTGTTGTTGTTTAACTTAGCTCTGGATTCTTTACCTGTTATGGAAGTAACATACTCTATTTAGTCTAATGTTATAGGAAGTCTTTTACTTTTTGCTTCTATTTTTTGTGGCATGTAGATTGAACTTGGGATCTTGAAATGACAAAGATCCCAAGAAGATTGACATTCAGGTCCTTATAGATTATTCACTATAGTGCTTGCTAAAATTCTGGGGTTTTTATGAAAGATTGTAATTAGTTTACGTTGAGATTTCCTAATCTGCGTACACCATAACAGGGCCACTTCACCCCCTTCATTTGCTTTGGAGGCTTTTGTCCAGTGTGAGGGAGAGACAAGATTTAGGCGCCTCTGCCAGCCATTCCTCTATTCTCATTCCTCATCAAATGTGCTTGAAGTTGAGGTAAAATTATCAGTATATTTATTGTTATTACTTTTGCTATCAATAATTTGAATTCAATTTTTTAGGCAATAGACTACTTTGATTAGTTTATTTGTTTTTTTTATAGGTGTTATATTCTGCTTATTTCCTTCTTGTTGATCCTTTTTTTGGGATAGTCAACATTTGTGGTGACTGTTGGCTTATCGTTTCTCTTCTGTTATTTACTATAGCTATAACAGTGTCATGAGAAAACTGGAGGAAGCATAGGATTGTATTTGCACTAAGATGTATGGCACTTGTTTGTTGCAGGCAGTTGTAACTAATCATCTTGTTATTAGGGGAACTTACCGCAGTCTAAGTTTGGTGATATATGGAAACACGGCAGAGGATCTGGGACAGTTCAACATTGAATTTGATGATAACTCTTTAACTAATCTTGTTAGTTCAACTGAGGAAAAGCTTGAAGATCTCCCTCTTGCATTACATTCAAATTCTAGGATAACTGATGAGTCACTATCACCTCTTAGTGTGTTATCTTTACCTACTATAGCTTCCGACATAACTGCTGAGGTTAAACAGTTTTTGCAGCTGATTCTGAAGATGTTAGAGTTGCCAAATTTTGAGGATTCTGTGCATAAGATATTAGATAATGTAGTAGCAGCTGTATGTTCTTATGTCACTGTTGGCTTAGATTGTCTGGCAGTGGATCAGAGAAATTTAAAAATTGGTGCATCTAAAGGTGTTGAAGGATTGCACCTTGCTATTCTTGAAGCTAGAAAGGAGCTTGTTGAAATGGTTCAACATGCTTCTGGAGATGAATTAGCTGAGTTGCTGACAGGATTTACCTTTCTGGAATCTGAAGCTGAGTTGGCAACTTCTAAAGAGTTGGTAGACTTATTGTCCCAGTACTTCTGTTTTAACCGAAATTCTACTCGTATTGAACATTGTCATCATCAACAGGTAATTTTCTCATTGCACTTGATTGTGTTATTTGTTGACATTATACTTTCTTGTTTATTTGGTATATGTAACCCGTCTCTGATTCCTTGTCTTATGTTCAGAACAAGAATATCATTCTGGGGCTTAGTTTGTCCCTTCTATTGTGCTCTGGTAGGAAAAGCTGCTTTCATTTTGTCGATTGTGGGGGTATGGAGCAGCTTTCATACTTTTTATCCCATGACGGTCGGCTTTCTTCGGCTATCCTGTTACTGATACTGGGAGTGATTGAGCAAGCTACTCGGCATGCAATTGGCTGTGAAGGAATGCTAGGTTGGTGGCCTCGTGAGGATGAAAACGTCCCATCTGGTATTAGTAAAGGTTATAGTAAATTGTTGGAGTTACTCCTTCAAAAACCCAGCCATGATGTTGCTGCTCTCACAACTTGTCTCCTTCATCGCTTAAGATTTTATGAAGTTATTTCGAGATATGAGGTTAATTTTCGAGTTGTGTGCACATTTGTCTTTGTCTTCAATATGACATGTTGGTAACTTAATGTGGTTTTATCCTTGCAGTGTGCTGTTTTGTCAGTCTTGGGAGCTCTTTCTGCTGCCGGAAATGTTTCAAGTGCTACCTCAGACATGCTTAATATGGCAAATTCTCAACTCAAGAAGCTTTTGGTCAGTTCTCAGTCTTCACTTGCATTTACTTAGGCTCTACACAATTTTTTAATTTTCGTGTTTGTTGACAAGTACCTATGCAGAAATTAATAATGTCACGTGGTCCAATTGAAGATCCTTCTCCAGTGGCCTGTGCTAGCAGGTCATTGATCCTTGGTCAAACTGAAGGATTTCTGTCTTACAAAGCAACATGTAGCTTGATTGGTTCATCAGTTTGCTGCTTTTCAAATTGGGATATGGATCCAAATTTGCTAGAACTCCTCAAGGTAAACCATTGATTGGCTCATGTTATTCTTTCTTAGATGTAAGACATATTGTTACCTCTAAGCCTTTTGTATTTTGCATCAAGAACTGTTGGAGCATGTTTGCTTTTGTCTTTTCTAAAAAAAAAGTTTTATGCTTTGGGCTAAACAATCTGATAATAATGAGATTTCTCTGCATGGGCAAATGTTTGTTTTTTTTTTTTTAAAGTTAAAGAATTGTAATCAATAAAAATAACGTCCTTACAAGAGACAAAGCCACGCTATTAAAACAAAACGGCAACATTTTGGTAACTCTGAAGACTAGCAAAACAACAGCGAACGAACATTACATGCTAGCAGATAATAAAACACAAAAAGCAGAGCTGGTGCTGGCCTTCTGTGGTTAACTGAACATAGTAGTTTGCCTAACATCTGTTTAGCTTAAGGACTTGGTGGTTATCCATGTATTTGTGCTTTGTATACGTGTTCAGTTAAAAGGTTATTCTTCAACAAGAGGATAAAAGAGTTGGCATTGAAAATAACTTTATTATTTCCTTATCCACTGTTTATTTTCCATTTATCTTTTTGGAAGCAGGAAAGGGGCTTCCTTCCTTTGTCAGCTGCATTGCTGTCATCTCCTCTATTGCTTTCAGAAAATGGAGCTACTATGGAAACATTTGTTGATATTGCTTCAACTCTTGGAGCGATACTTCTTTCATTCCTTATGTGTCGATCAGGTTTGTTGCTCAATCTTTTTTGCAGTTTTACATATAGTTTTTTGACATTGATGTGATCCATCTTGCTGTTTTCCTGTAGGATTGATCTTCCTTTTGGATCATCCGGAACTTTCAACTACGTTGATTGATGCTCTAAGGGGTACTACTAATATGAGCAAGGAGGAATGCGTTCCTCTTCGATATGCATCTGTATTATTATCCAAAGGTTTTGTTTGCAGTCCGCCAGAAGTTGGATTGGTTGTTGAGATGCATTTGAGGGTGGTTTGTTCCTTTACTCGACCAATATTCACTGTTCTGTTAGTTTTAACTTATTCTAGTTCTCAGCTGTTTTAGTTGCTCATGCTTTGTCCAGGTTAATGCTGTTGATCGATTGCTCACTTCAACTCCACATTCTGAAGAGTTTTTATGGGTTCTATGGGAGCTGTGTGCTCTGTCCAGGTTGAAATTTTTGTGTTTTTTGTTGTTCTCTTCATATCGGGACAGTTTTGGTTATGGAATTAACCAATGTTCTGTTCATGCTTTGCAGGTCAGATTGTGGTCGCCAAGCTTTGTTGGTAGTGGGATATTTTCCAGAGGTGCGACAACTGTGAAATATAATCATACTTCCTTTACATAACTTTCAAGTTCCAAATGAAGCCAGTTGCCATTTGTTTTCAGAGAATTGAAATTGTTGTCATGAATTGAAATAGTCATTTATTGAGATCTATAGGCTCTTAATTTCTTATGCTGGTCAGTTAAATTTTCCAATTGGGTTTTATTTTGTAGGTGATATCCATATTGATTGAAGCTTTGCATTCTGCTACGGAATCGGAGCTGCTTGCCAAGAATAGTGGTACTCTCTTTATTCTGTTCTGAAGTGTATACTGGTCACATTTTTCATGTTTATTTGTCTGCTATGCATACAATTTTACTTAAATTTTGAGTATGCAGGTTCTTCACCAATAAATCTTGCAATTCTTCACTCAGCTGCTGAAATCTTCGAGGTCATTGTAACTGATTCAACTGCATCATCTTTGGATTCTTGGATTGGACATGCTATGGAACTTCACAAGGCACTGCATTCTTCTTCTCCTGGGTCCAATAGGAAGGATGCCCCAACTCGGCTGTTGGAGTGGATAGATGCTGGTGTTGTATATCATAAAAGTGGGCTTATTGGTCTTTTACGGTATTGTGCTGTTTTAGTTTCTGGAGGAGATGCACATCTATCCTCAGCCAGTATTCTGGTGTCAGATTTAGCAGACACAGAAAATGTTGTTGGGGATACTTGCAGTGGTTTTGATATAAATGTCTTGGATAATCTTGGAAAAATTGTGTCTGAGAAGACATTTGATGGTCTTATACTACGTGATTCAGCTGTAGCACAATTGACAACTGCCATTCGAATTTTAGCGTTCATTTCAGAAAACTCAGTATGCAGATCTTTTTAATCCTTCATTTTTCGAAAAATTGACTTGAACTTGGCTTACTGTAATTTTGTTGGTGTAGACTGTTGCTGCAAACATGTATGATGAAGGTGCCATAACTGTTATCTATGCAATTCTGATCAACTGTAGCTTCATGCTTGAGAGGTCCTCAAATAGTTATGGTTAGTTATTAAATACTTGTTGATTTGGGTGTTTGCATTAATTGCACATCTGCACTGCAGTCTTTGAAGGGCGTTATCTAGTTGGAATGTATCTATATGGTTGGAGACAGCACCACTATGGTTGAGTATGATATCTAGGTGATGTATAATGATTAAACTAGTCTGTTATGGGTTTTGAAAGTTGTGAATGATTGGATTGGTCATAAAACTCGCAAGACAAGAAGGTGAAGGTTCAAACCATCAATTAAGATATTCAAATCAAAAGCAAATTGAGATATAAATAGATATGATTGGGTTAAGAATAAAAAATGTTTTAATTCTTGTGACATTAGAGCTCATGAATGTAGGCACAAAACTTATTGCAATACTAGTTAGGCACTACTAAACACTGGATATACCACGGGCTTAGTGAGAGGAATTGTGACTAAGTCTCAGAATCTGTGTTTGGCCTTTGAGGTTTCCAGCCACTCCTAAAAGTCAATCTTGAGTGTGCAATTTCAGAAAATTAAATACACTGTTCAAACTGGTGGTTTGAACATTTAAGATTTCCATTAATAAAACAGTGGTTAGCTGATTTTTCATTTTGCCTGTAAATTAATGACATGCAATGTATACATGCATAACATTTGCCTTTTGTGTCTTTCGCTGGTTGAAAGATGTGTTTAATTTTATGGGGCAGATTACCTCATTGATGATGGGACAGAATGCAACTCAACAACAGATTTGCTGTCTGAACGTAACCTTGAGCAGAGTTTGGTTGATCTGTTGATTCCTTCTCTCGTATTGCTGATCACCCTTCTGCAAAAATTATTGGTGGGTTACTTTTCTGAGTCTATTGATAAGACTGGGACTTTACTTTTTATTCTGTCGAAAGGACCTACTGAACTGTAGAAGCATGAGTACAAGTATTGATTACTTGGTGGTTGAATCTGATGCGATATGGACTGGTTAAGTTGAGATTGTACGTTATATAAAAGCAAATCCTTAAGTTTTTATAAGGCCAATTGTCTTATTCCTGGCAACTTCAGATTGTATTAAGTGATGCTGTGTTGTTCTACTTGTATGTATGTTCCATAATGAACCACATATGAAGTCCACGTTGGAGCTGTACTTGTCTATTCAGAGTGAAAAAAGTTTTTAGATGATTACCGTACTTGTCTATTCAGAGTGAAAAAAGTTTTTAGATGATTAGCTTGTGAATAGTGTACTTGATTGTTGCTCTAGGTTTTGGATCATTTTAATCCTGATGCAAAGGAGTTCAATTGCCCTGTTTTAGATCAACTGTCAAGTTATTGTTACTCCTCAAACTATGGAGTTTGTTTTTATCTCCATCTTTATAGGATTGAAAAAGTTGATCACATGTTTTCTTTGGTAAGAGGGAGTTAAAAGTACATCTCCTAAATATCTTGCTTTTTACGTGTTCATTTGTGTGCAATTCTTAGTTGTTAGCAACAATAGCCTTTTATATTTTCCTGTTTCCATTGTTTATCATGCACCGTTACTGGTGGTTGACCCAAGACTCATATACTCAGAACATGGCTTTTTAGAACTTGGATCCACAAGAATGTAATTGTTCCTTTTTTTCTATGTCCAGGAGGCTGGGGAACAGCACAGAAATACAAAACTAATGAATGCCCTTTTGCGTTTGCATCGAGAAGTAAGGTAGTTTGCAGCCTTCTCATTTTTACTTATCCACAACCTGTCATTTCTTTCTTTCTGTATTTAATCAAGTATGCTGGTTGCAGCCCTAAGCTAGCTGCTTGTGCTGCGGATCTGTCATCTTCTTATCCTGATTCCGCGCTGGGTTTTGGAGCTGTGTCACATTTAGTTGTTTCTGCACTTTCTTGTTGGCCAATATATGGCTGGACTCCTGGCCTTTTCAACTCTCTTCTTGCCAATGTTCAAGCAGCTTCGCTATTAGCCCTGGGTCCAAAGGAAACATGCAGTTTGCTGTGTCTTTTGGTATGCATGTTATTGGATGCAATTCTTTACATATTTCTGACTGGTCTAATGGTTATGAAAAACAAAATAAAACAGTTCAATGGAAAAATAGCAAGCAAAGATTTTTGTAACTGAGTCTCTGGCTTGCCTGATTGTTTTTGCATGATTTATAATCATTAGATATTTTTTCATCATGTGAAGGTTATGGGTGTTTGAAACAGTATTGTGTTCCATTGGACTACTTTTTTCCTTATCTTCATGAACTATTGTTTAACAACATTCTTTTCCCCTGTCTTCTGATTGAAGAATGATTTATTACCTGAAGAAATTGTCTGGCACTGGGCAAATGGAATGCCTTTGTTGAGTGCCCTAAGAACATTGGCTGTTGGGACTTTGTTGGGTCCACAGAAGGAGAGACAAGTCAACTGGTATCTGGAGTCTTCACACTTTGAGAAACTTCTTGGCCAGCTGAACCCACAGCTTGAAAAAATTGCACAAATTATTGAACATTATGCCATATCTGTACGTATCTCCTATTGTTGTAGCTATTGCCTTTGTTCTTGTTAGAGTCAATGCTCTGAATCAAGGTAGCTTGCAGTTTAAGGAATGACAAAATGTTGTCTTTTCTGCGTGTCATGTACTATAAACAGGCATTGGTAGTCATCAGGGACATGCTTCGAGTTTTTATTGTCCGTGTTGCTAGCCTAAAATCTGAAAACGGTTCTGTGCTTCTACGGCCCATATTGTCATGCATTCGTGGTCATCTTTCTACTTTATCTAATCCAACTGATGCAGATACTTATAAGGTGATTCTGCCTTTTCCTATTTGAATTCATTTAATCTTGTGAAGTTTGTTCATCTTCTTGTCATTTTACAGGTTTACAGATATCTTGACTTTCTTGCTAGCATTTTGGAACATCCATGTACAAAGGTTTGCTTCGTTCTGCATGCTTCTGGGATTTGTTTCACATTTTGGTTTGTTTTACCTAATTCTATGTTCTCCTGCAATATGTTTTTTGTTTGTTAATCCCTGCTGCAGGGACTACTGTTGGAGGGTGTTACTCCATTGTTATTAGAAGTGTTGGAGAGGTGTTATGGTGCAATTGATTTGGCTGATAAACAAGTTTTGGATGATAAAACTAAGTGCAGAATTACTGTAATTAGCTGGTGCCTTCCCGTATTCAAGGCCTTCTCGCTGCTTTGTGTTTCTCAAACGTCGTTAACGTATCCTGGGAGATATGAATTGTGAGTGAATTTTTTTCCTAGAGCAAGATATTTTTGTGTGTATATATCTGTGTTCTTACATGCATATGCCCATATATTGTTGCACCCTGGATGTGATGGGTTATTTTCTTGATAGTTGATGATGCTTGTTTTGAAATTCCTTGGTGGTTGATCAGGCCAAGTTCCAGCAAGTTGAGCACTAAAGATTGTTCATCTATTTGGCCTCATATCTTGAGTTTCTGCCGGGTAACCACTTTTTTCATTCTTGATTTTGTTAAATGTTAAGATGTCAGAGCTGATGGCGCGCTTTTATGTTTGCTATTGGTGATTTGACATTTTTGTGTTTTTTTTTTGAATTCTCACAAATAAGGTCAGATACATGTTAATCTGCACTCATGACACCCTTTTTAGAATTGTCCTACCTGATTAAAGATTCAGAAAAAGAAAACGTGGATTCTTTCTTTTCTTTAAGGATTCTTTTTCTTTTCATATGTATATGCTGCTTTAATCTGCTCTAAAGCCTCAGAAAAATGAGAAAATATAATCCAAACGAATACCGTATGAGCACAACTGATCTGCACCTTCAGCTATGAATTTTACCTTTTCTCTTCTGAATTTGAAACTGCTTGCTCATATGGTGATAAGAAGGCTTCTGTTACTTTTCAGGTCCTACCAGTGGGAAAGGAATTACTTTATTGTCTTGCATCTTTCAAGGAGTTAAGTTCCTGTAATGAAGGTCGAAGTTCCTTGGTGGATATTTTATGCCATTCAAACTCCAGTAATAACGATTTTGAATCAGAGCAAGGATATGAAAAGGATGGGAATTATCTTGATGATTTTGAATGGCGAAAGCGTCCTCCTTTACTATTTTGCTGGAGAAAGTTGATGAGTACGGTTGATTCTAATGATAGTTTGTCAGCTTTTGCAATTGAGGCCGTTCATATATTATCTGTGGGCTCTTTGTCCTTTTGCATGGATGGTAAAAGGTGAGCCAACTATTCTTTTTTGTAACATTAACTCTTGTTTCATTTGTTTACTACAGAGGATATTAGTGATTGGGAAAGGTAAAATTTTTCCATTTTATACGTTGCAGTGCTAATCAATCAAAAATAGACTGGAATATGTTCAACAGAAAATTTATGCTTCTGTTCAAATTTTAAGGTTGTTAACTTTGCTTGAGGGATGTAAACTTTGTCTTCATTTCTGTTTGTTATCAGTCACAATTATTTTCATGTTGTGTTGTAAAATTTCTAAATCTATACGTAAGAGTTCTCTAGGGTATACCATCCTTCTATAGTTTTAAGCTATATATTTTATGATGGTTGGTGATTAGGCTGGATAATGCTGTGTGATGTAAAAGTAAATTGGGACATATATTGCTTTTCCCAAGTGTCTTGAGACTGATGGTATGTATATTCTGATGCAAGTACACTACAATGTGAAATGGTCTTGTGAAAGGAATTTTGGCTGAGAAATGTTTTGCCATAAGAATCTATTATGGAGAAGAAAATGCCTATAGATTAGGAAGAAAACTATGAAAAAATTTAAGAATTTTGGCTGAGAAATGTTTTGCCATAAGAATCTATTATGGAGAAGGAAATGCCTATAGATTAGGAAGAAAACTATGAAAAAATTTAAGTAAGTTTACTGAGGAAATCACAAGCAAATTTGGAATAAGATCACTATCAAAACATTTACGAAAATATCGAATATAAAAAAATTCGGGAGCACTGAAATATGAATATGAAAAAATTCGGGAGCACTGAAATATGAAAATCATGATTCAAGCACACTGAACTTGGCTTAATTTATTGGATCTATTTTTATGTTGACATTTTCTATAGCTGAATTCTTGATGGCAAATCTTCATATTACCTATCCCTACAGGTGTCTGTAGGTTTTTGCAGAACCTGGGTAGTAAGCGCTTCATCTTATCTTTATTCCCGCTTTTTCATTCTTATGGTACAGTATTTGATGTCATATTTCATATAGCTTAATACTATCTTCAATGTAACACATTGAATACAGAAATTTACTTCAAGAGAAACTTTGACTGATTGTCTTCAAATGAAGTTTGTGTATACTTTTGCAAGGGAATGTTATAGTAGACGAGCAAGAGAATTGTAAAACTGAAGAGTGACAGGCATTTTAGCATACTGTACTCTGTTTAAGTTCAGAGATTCCTACGCCCTTTACCTTAGGACGATTAGAGTGCTTATCAATTATGACTTGTGAACTGGTCTTGAAGGCATTGTTCTGCTTTTCTATCAAAGGAAGAAATGAGCAGTGACTAAAGGCATACCCTCTGTTATATGGTGAAAGAAATAATAAGAATGCTTACCACTGGGAAAATTTGTGTTGGCTGAAATCTTTTACATTGGAGAATCTAGGATTATTGTTTCTTAAACAAAAGGTTGTTTTAGATTGGAAATACATTGCATACCGTCTTATGCTGTCCCTTGTGTCTGCTCGCTGGATAACCTGGCTGGGCTTTCTCGATAGCTGGTATCTACATTGGCTTCAAATTGTTTCCCATCGACACTTGAGCTCCTAACTTTGTGCTGCAAATATTTAACTAGTTTAACCGATTTCTTTTTCTTTTTTTATTAGTTTAAACTTGGATGCAGTGGGTGCAATCAAATTTCTATTTGGGATTTATGATGGTGTGGAAGCAGAAGGTACAGGTGGCCCTTCAGGAATTCTTCGTTCAATAGAAGAAATGATTGCTTTTTTGAGTTCTAAGGTCAATGATGATGAAGATCTGAGTACCACCTATACTTCAAACATTCTATTTAAGGTAAAGAGATAAGAATTGTGATGATGGTTGCATTCTCCTCCCTTTTTGTGTTGTTGATACATTGCTAGCTTTATTATTGACAGGCTTCAGAGTCTGCTAGGTCATTGTTGCTGTTATTACAAAAGCCAACCAGTTCAGTTGAGCTGGATGATATTTCTTGTGGCAAGGGCATTCCAACCGGTTCAGTTGAGCTGGATGATATTTCTTGTGGCAAGGGCATTCCAACCGGTTCAGTTGAGCTGGATGATATTTCTTGGGGCAAGGGCATTCTTTTGCCACCAAGCAATGCTATGGTTTCTTCACAAATACATCAGATGATTGATGCTAGTATTGACAAGGCCGATGATTGTCTCTACCTTGGAGACCTTTCAGAAAAATTCTCGTGGGAGTGTCCAGAAACACTGCCTGATAGATTGTCACCAAATATTCCTATGAAAAGGAAACTTTCATCTCTAGATGGTCCTGGAAAACGTGGTAAGGGAGAGAACTCAATGGCTGAGACAGTTGGGCAAAATGCATTTTCACGGGGACTTGGCTTATCTACAACCTCCTCTGGTCCAACCAGAAGGGATACTTTTAGGCAGCGGAAGCCAAATACCAGCAGGCCCCCGTCCATGCATGTTGATGACTATGTTGCTAGAGAAAGAAGCGTTGATACCAATTCCAACGTTATAGCAGTCCAGAGAGTAGGGTCTACTGGTGGTAGGCCGCCCTCAATTCATGTGGATGAATTCATGGCCAGACAAAGAGAACGCCAGAATCCTATTGCAGCTGTAGTTGGGGACCCTTCTTTGCAAATGAAGAATTCCATTCCCATGAGTGATGTAGATAAGGAGAAGGTTGGTAAGTCAAAGCCGTTAAAAACAGACCTTGATGATGATCTTCAAGGAATAGATATAGTTTTTGATGGCGATGGGTCTGAATCAGATGACAAACTACCATTTCCTCAGCCCGATGATAATCTCCTACAGCCTGCCCCGGTCATGGTTGAGCAAAGTTCTCCCCACTCCATTGTTGAAGAGACGGAGAGTGATGCAAATGGAAGTGGTCCTTTTCCTCGCTTAGGTACACCATTAGCATCTGACATGGATGAAAATACTGCAACTGAGTTCTCTTCAAGAATGTCGGTTTCCCGCCCTGAAATGCCATTGACACGAGAACCAAGTGTCTCTTCAGATAAGAAATTTTTTGAGCAATCTGACGAGTCAAAGAATGTTGGTCCAGTTAAGACATCCCCTGGGTTTGATTCTGCTCAAGCTGCTAGTACTTCAGGTTTTCCTGCTTCTCTTTATAATAATACTGGAGTATCATCTGGTCACTTACCTGTAGATTCTAGGATGAGTGCACATAGTTTATGCATAAAAAACAGCCCACAACATGCTTCAGGATCTCGAATACTGTATGACCAAAAGCTTCCCCCAAATCAACCACCATTGCCTCCAATGCCGCCTCCATCAACTATATCAACTGTAATACCTCAAATGCCTGATTCAGGACCAAGTCAATCATCTCCCTTCATTAATTTGATTGAGGGGCAGCCGCCTCTTCCTATGGGTTTCCAGGTTAGAAAAAAATCCTTGGTATACTTGTTTATGGCTTATCCTTGTATTCACCTTGCTTTTATCTTTTTACTCTTTTGCAGGCTCACTCAGATTACCTATCTACATTTGGCAGCAATGCTGCATCTTTAGCTTCTCATTCTGTACCAGATTCCAAGTACTCGAGAACTCCCGTCTCTTCTCCTAGTGTACCATCTGGGCCTCATCCACCGCTTCCTCCCACACCACCTCCCTTTTCTTCTAGTCCTTACAATATACCAACATTGAAGGCTTCATCTTCCCTATCTTCATCTTACAATATTGGAGCAGCCGAACTTTCAGAGTCCTCTAGTTCACCTTTAATTGATGCGCGCCATGGAAATCTTTCTTCATCAGGTACTGGTCTACCTTCTTATTTGCCACCTCCTCTAATGCCACCTTTGGTCAACAGTAGACCTGCTACAGTCCCTGTGACTCCTTATGGAAGCACCTCAATTCAGCAGCAAGGTGACAGTCCCGGTATCCTGCAAAGTCTTTCAATGCCTCAGCCTATGCATCAACTGCAACCTCTTCAACCTCCACTTCAGCGCCTTCCACAGCCAGCTCAACATCTTTGGCCACCTATACAATCAGGTCAGCATTTGGAAGGAGTACCAATGCCAAGTTCTGTTCAAATTCAAGTACATCAATTGCAAACATTGCAGCAGCCACAAATTTCTCCTATGCATGCCCATTATCAAGGCCAACAGCCAGAGCTTGCTCAGTTACGACAGCAGCAGCAGCAAGTTGAGCATGTTCAATCTCATGCTATAAATCAGCGAGATGCTGCTTCCCAGCAGCAACAGGATCTGGGAATGTCATTGCATGAATATTTCAAGGATCCAAAAGCTATTGCGGTATCTGCAGCTTATTGTCCAAGAAAATCATTTAGCTTTAGTAAATGTCGAGGATTGGCTAATCATCATTTCTCTTGTTTTCATGGCAGGCTTTATTAAGTAACAAAGAAGAACTCTGCCGGCTTTTGGAGCAGCATCCTAAACTGATGCAGATGCTTCAGGTTGGTATTGTTTCCATGATATGTTTTTTTTTCTTTTTCTTTTGCATCCTTTAACCATCAATTCTCATTTATTGGTATGTAGAGAAGTAAGCCAACTGATGGGCAATTATTTTAGTGGTGATTTTCTCTATATCCCATTGTCTTTCCAAGTTGTGCTTATTAGCTCAGGTTTGTCGAGTCATGAGTTTTTGGACCTGTAAATTCGTGATCAACCAGATCCTGTGATACCCAGTAATAAACTGGAGGTTGGTTTCGAGCTTGTTCCTCACTCACTCTGAAACTCCCTAAAATTGCAAATAATTCTTCACATTCATATTCTTTAAACCTCTAAACAATAATATCCCAATCAACAAATTGCATCATGAACTGGTTGTGTGGCTGTCTCTTTCCTGTTCTCCATTCAAGCACCGAAAGAGAATATGGTATCTGTAAAAAGGAGGCCAGCGTAAAGCCTTGGTTTTAACATCAGAAGTTCGTTCTACTTGGTTTCTACTAGTTCTCTTCATCTTGTGGCGTTTCCTCCTTTTCTTTGAATGGTCTGCACGATTGGTGACGAGAGATGTATTACCTGAGCTTGAATTAGTTGTGCTTTTGAGTTCTTTGATCTGAACTGTTAGTCGGGATGCGATCCTGATACCGATTACTTAAAGCCTTGTGTATCTTTTAAATATAACTGTACACCCAAGCGAATGTTATATAGATAAATACCTTATGGAGAGATTTGACAACGAAGCTGTAACTTGGGAAGTGATTTTTGTTTGTTTGTTGTGGTTTACAGGAAAGATTGGGCCAGCAATAGCAGCAATTTGTGGAATACTTTTGGAGTTGCTTTTGGATCCGGTGTTCATTAAATGTGCCCATTTTTCTGGACTGCAGGACGAACCATTCTATTTATTCTGTAAAATTTTGATGATGTACCATTTAAATCTGTATATTCTTTCATTCTAAATTACGTTAAATTCCATTTATTTTCCTATTAGAATTGAACAGGGTAGGCATCCGGTAATTGTTTTGGTCAACGAGTTCCTAGTACGTTGGTGTTGGCCCCCAAAAGTCCGCTCTTTCCAAGTTAACTAATAGTTAGTTGAAGAGCCTCAAGGACATGGTGACCTATTGGTTAGGCTCAATTGTAGAGAAGCAATGATGGGAACAATTTGATATTGAATCCAAATGATTTTATATTAAATTATGGCATATTAATTAACTATGTTAAACTGCACGTGTAATATTGAAGCTCTTATGTCATTTGTAAGAGCTTTAATACCTAGAGGATATATAGATATCACCTAGGGATCTCGAAGGGCACATAGGAAAATTATAACAACATTCTGGTTAACCTTATGGTTAACATCACTCTAAACAACCACATTTGGTTGACATTGTCGAATAACCAAAATTGGATTGGAAGTATGTATCACTACGTAGGCATCTAGATATCGGAGCTAACAACCTTTTAACGCCTGTCCTTCGGCTAAACGGGCACAAATGCGCTCGCCTTTTAGGAATCTCTACTTTATTCACATATTCTTAATCGTCATTTCTCGCTAATGCTGCTAACTCAAGGCGGCGGATATGTTTGGAAGCAAGAGTTCCCAGACTATCATAGACTTTCTGTTACACAAGATCCTCAACTGAGGTAAGTATAGAGCATACTTATCTTACATCTTAGGCACTGAGCACATGATTTTTCAGGGTTTGAAGTTTTCAGAGAATAGAAAAGAGTTAAAAGAAAACTAACTTCTTCATTTTCTGAATATGATTTACTGTGTTTACAAACTAAGACGAATCTTGCTTTTATAAGCGAAGCGAGAGGTAGAGAAGTAAATCTACCTAGAGACATAATGATTACACTTTAACAAATGTAACCTAATAATTCACCTAACCTTATCAAAAAGGAATCTACTTTAGCCAAAGTCTAAAGTTTTACAGTCGCTAGGTACAAAAAGTCCTAAAGCACACAGTACCTACTGCAATAAAAGTAAAGGTGAACAGGACGATGATAAGATGAAATCTTTAATAGTGTCTTGAAGGTGAAATGTAGACCATCTTTCATCATGTCAGCAGTTGTCTCAAAAGGCATGCTTACTTTACATGTGCAAAGTAAGGTCTCATCAGTTTTGTCTCTTTAAGTACTAGATCCAAAGAATCCATGACTTTAGGTATGTCGAATTGGTTCTTGCCATGATTGAAAATTAGATGGAGAATCTGGATCACTTGAGTCATCAGTATCAGCTTGAGAAAATCTCTTTCTTTTACTGGGACTAAACTCAGCTTGATGGAATTTATGCAGGAGATGATTTATTTCAGAATCAGAGATGCTAAGAATGTCATCATTGGGATTTTGAGCATCTTGGATTTCAACATTGTGAGATTGAGAAGGTCCTACCGACTCAAAGACGATTCTTGTGATTTCTTCTGAATCTGTATCATATTTAGGACTATTGGAACCAGGAATATCAACTTCTGGTACTTCTGGTTCACCAGGAATAAATTCTCCAAGATGTGGTCCAATAGATGTTGTTACTACTGGTGGAGTTGAAAAGTGATTAATTTCTTTAAGAAAATCTCTTAAAGAATTTAACACATTTTCTTTATGTCGTGGCCAATAGAGAGAGGTATGTCAAACTTGGACACGTGGCTCTGTGTAAAGCAAACCAATATGTGATTCTCTGTATGGGCGATGAACAATGAAGAAGCACTGCGTAATTTGTCATCTAGCAGAAGATGTCCATAGACAATGTTGTTGGATAATGATAGAACACTGATGCTTCCATTGGTCTAATGGTTGAAACCATTCCAATAATGTCCATAATAATGAACTTTCATTATTAGGATCACAAAGATGTTGATACAGTTGAAGAGGAGAGACTGTAAAAGCACAATCATAAAGGGCTGAGAGTGCCCAAAAGTACCATAATGTGTTTTCTTATAAAGGATCTTGAAGAAGATTCACATTAAGGTATGGTGCTTTGATGTTAAACATAACAAGATTTCCAAGGGAATTATGTTCATGCAAGAATATATGCAAGTAATAGAAAAACTACTACGAGCCAGTGAAGCAACTTCAGAGAGACTAGTAGGACGACTAGCTATAGAAGGAAAAGCTTTCTTTGTTAAAGCAAAAAGAGGTTGACTAGCCATGTTTTTGGGTTTTTATGCAAAAATTGTTGAGAACTAGAAAACTCAATGAAGTTAGTAGGCCGAAGAGAAGAAGGATACTTATAGGAAGAAAAAGTATCTGGTGGCCATGGTGGATATTGTTGGAATAGTGTAGATAAAGCTAATGTATCTACAGTGGTATGACCAACATTTGTCTGAGAGAGAGATAGTCTTTGCTCAGAAAGTTTCAAAGGTGAAATCTTCTGACAAAGCTGCTTAAGATGCTTGAAAACTGTAGTCTGTTCTTTTCCCCATTGTTGTGGATTTTTACGTAATAGCTTAGATAAGCTTGATGTATAGGCTGCCACATGTGGTATGAAATCTCTAATGTAATTAACAATCTTGAGGAATTGTTGAATTTGTTTCACAGTGAGATGTTCATCAGGAAATTGCAATAATTCTTTTGCAATATGTGGGCCTGGCTAATAGAATCCATCCTTGAATTGCATTCCAAGAAATTCAACTTCTGTTGTACCAATAGTGCTTTTCGAAGCCAAAAGCATAATCCCATACTGTTTAGTGAGATCCAAAAATCTTTCCAGAAGGGTCTGATGTTCCTTATGGGTCTTTGAAAACAGTAGCATATCATTAATGTAAATCAAGGTACTGTTGAGGATAGGCTCATAGATTTTTGTAATGGACTTTTGAAAGAGTGATGGTGCAACTTTGAGTCCAAAGGGCATCACAGTCCATTGGTACTGAGTATTGAGAATGCAGAATGCAGTCTTATAACGTTCTTCAGGGTGAATACCCAATTGCCAAAAACTTGCTTTAAGGTCAAACTTTGAGAATGTAATAGCTAAGAAAAAGTACATGTGTACTGATTTTAGGAAAGTAAACTTGTCATCTTGCAAGAAAGCATTCATAGGCTTATAGTCGATTACTAAACGTTTCTTTCCACATTTTTGCTCTGCACGTTTATTGATATAGAACGCTTGACAAGCCCAATCCGACTTTGTGGGCTCAATCAATCCTTGCGGCAATAATATGGCACACTCATCTTGTGCGAGCTTTAAGTCGTCAGGGTTCATCCCTGGATGTGTGGCTTTCGTGGGATTAATATCCTCATTTTTCTTAAATGGTTGACTTATGAAAAAGTTAGCATTTTTTCACATAGGATATGGATGAGTAAACTGTGCATGGGAATTTGGACAATATTCCAACAGTTTATCTCGAAGTCCAGTGTAATGTACAGGAACCTGTGTAAGTTCAAACACATTTTTTATGACAGTGTATGGACTGGAAAGGTTTCGATACCTGAGGCCTGTGAGTAGGATTTATAAAGGTTGGGCTTTACTGTATGTATTCATTCTAATAAGAAAATCTGGGCCTGGTAGATTGCTTCCAAGTACTTTAGTCTAAATTGTACACTGAGGGAAGAAACGAATGTCGATTCGCTTCTTAGTAACCAACCCAAATTTGAAAGAGTACCATCAGCAGCTGTAAAATGCTCTTCATGAGATGTCTATGCTTCCGATAATAATATATTGGGTTTCATGATTGTACGACTAGAACTAGTATCCATAAACCCAATAGCTTTGATGGGTCTGTCGTATTTATCTTGTTGAAAGATCTGGATCGGGACATAAGGTCATTGCAGTAGAGTACGATCTATCTTCATACATGTCTGCTGTAACAAGTATAATAACAAATCATCATCAGTATAGGCAGATGATTGTGATGATTCTTCTTCATCAGTTGACACAGAGACAGCAAACTGTGTATCACTATCCTCACTGTATTGTTCCTCAAGTAATTCTGCAATGTTGCTTTGAGGATAATAGGCATAAGAGTTTCAAGTTTCTTTAGAAACTCAACATCTTTCTTCGTTGCCTGAGGACACTTATTTGCAAAGTGATCTGGGTTTCCACAGATGAAACACTAGCCTTATTTCGGTGTGAGGATTTCTTGAAGAACCTCATAAATTTGTGCTTTTTGCTTATGTTTTCTTTGTGAAGTTTTGCTTCCAAGGCTTCATGCCTTCCTTCTTCCTGTGGAACTTTCTCCTTTGGTAGACTTGAGAAGAATGAGCTTTCTTCTTGCTATGACACTCACAAGTCTTTTTATCTTTGCATTTTATCTGGAGATAAGGCTTCTTGCAAGCCTATTTGAGAACTGGACCTCCTTTAAGGATATTCTTGAACAAAGTATGCTGATCACATAGCTTGTCAAGAGAAGCTAAAGCAAGCTGATAGATTTCTCCAAGAGAGATTGTAGACATATCTGGTTGTAGAGAAACTATGGTCCTTTGTAGTTCTGGCTGTATTTCATCTGGAAGGGATGATATAAAAGTATAACGCACATCATTCCATCCATTCAAGAGATAATATCTTTCCGTCATGCGCTTATAATGCTTTTGGATATCACGCTTATCAAGAGAATATCATTTCATCGCAAAATACTCATGACGGATTTGTTTATCAATCAACTGGAAGTCACCAATGAATTCTTTGTGAATTATGCCACGAAGGGCTCCAGCAGTTGATACTTGTATGTACTGAAGGCATTGATAGTCATTAATACTTTGCCACCATTCTTGCAAGTACCAGTGAATTTGGATGTGAATTCAGACAAAATATCCGAAAGAGAATAATTAGGTCTGGTCATCTGTAAATCAATCCATGCACCGAATTCATGTATTCGATCCCTTCATTTCTTAGGTGGAAGATCGTCAAATGTGAACCAAGGTCTTGAAGTAGGCTTGGTTGTCGTAGACTGACTTGTAGCCTGTGCAGCTGGCTGAGCTTGAGGTGCTGGTTCAAGTCTGAAAGAATCAGTACCTGTGGATTCAGCTTCACTAATTTCTGTTTTAACTTCAGTATATTGAGGCATAGTCATCAGAACATTTGATAATTCTGAAAGATTAGTAAGGTTTGTTGAAGAATCAGTCGATGGTGAAGAAACTGGTTCATATGATGACTCTGATGGTTGTTCTGATACAGTTGGTGATTGGTCACCTAAACAACTAGATAGTGTTGCAGAGACTTCAGATGTATTGCTTTCCATATCAGTTTTCTCTAATTGCGAACTAAAATTTTCTGCAAGAGATTTAGAGGTTAGAGTAGCTATGTACTTTGTCTGTTTCGCTTTATCCTTCCTAAGAGTTGAGGTGGAAGGTTGAAGTGGTGGTGGAGACTCTGGAGGTGCATGTATCTGTACCGGTTTTCTCCACTATTCAGCTAGTTCAAAAGGTGTATACGAAGATGATGCTTCTATAATCTTTGAAGACTCGGAACTCGATGTTTAGGTATACGATCAGATGTAGACTTTGATTTTGATCGTCGAAGTTTCTCTTGAATTGTTTAAGGATGTATGTACTGTATAATCAAAGGATAATTGAATTTTAATATCTTTGAATAGTCAACTTCTTGTGGATACTTTTAATACATAGGAGATGGATATGATGGCTGTGTATTAGGAAAATCTGAAGAGGATGAGCCATATATCTGTTTAGATTGAGCTATATGCATATCAGCTTCCATTTTTTGTACAATTCCTTGTATCTCTTGTATCTTTCTTACTTTGAAGTCGAAATCTGGCCCCATATAATGGGAAAAGATGTATTGTCGAAGTTCAGCATCAAGGTGTTGAATCTAAGATTTGTAAGATCGATACATCGTTTGTATCTGTTCCGAAACAGAAACGACTTTCTTGTGAGTAACAATGTTTTGCTGACTAATTCCATCCAGCTTGGAATAAATCCTTTTCAGAACTTTGTTCCGTGCTATTGTGTTAGATGTTTTCCAGTTAAGCACTTCATCAGATGGATTTGATGCAAGTGTTCCTTGTGAAGTAATTCCTGATGCTCTGATTTAAGGGTTATAGACAACCCACTGTGTTTCATCAGTACTCCTAGATAAATGAGGAAAGTTATCCTCATCTGGCCTTACCATCATACAGGGTATAGGAGTAGGAGTCAAACTAGGAATTGCTAGCATAGATTTGCTAGATCCTTCAGTAGATCTGCATGTAGACGACCTGAGCATCTCTCGTAGAGACCTGGGTCTAGATCTTTCTATCGTCAATAGACCATTTGGATCGTCTTGATCTGGATCACCACCAAGAGGGTGATACTGAGAAGGTAAGCACCGAGATTTGAGCTTTGACTTCTTCTTCCTTCTCCGTTGATATCTTAGATCATCATCATCACTATCTGACTCAGGGTTGAGACAGATTTCACAATCTGGTTTGCACATGGATGGGTCGACATCCCATATAAAGTGTCCACGATGATGACTAACATAGACTGGATCTCCATTAGATTTGAAGTAATGAATAGGAGGACCATCTTTACCTTCCGTATAAGAATATACGAGCTAGATATTAAGGCTTGTTGCCCTACATGATAGAACAGGTTGTTCAGTGGGCTGGACCATCAAGATTGCTCTTGATGTTGAAGGACCAGGAGTGTCATCGCTAGGTTGTGCATAGATGGATTTTACTAAGCCATCTCTCAGTGTCTTCAGAATCGGAGGAGTTGTTGTATGAAAAGAGTGTTAACGAGGCGCATGGAATACATTTTGGTAGTTGGTAATCCATTATGTTGGCATCAACTTTTCAAGCTCCTTTGAAGGCAACTACTTCGGGATCTGGATGATAGTAGTCTGATCATTAGATCGATCAGTAACCATGTAAAGGGCATCCGAAGTAGAGTTTGGAAAGTTTAAGTCCAAAGCATGATTCTATAGACGATAGATAATCATCTGCTCCAGTGATCTAGATCTGAACTTGTCGATGTTCAGACAAAGTGGGATCATCCAACCTGATGTTGAAATCAGGTGCTATGGTCAGTATGACACTTCCGTTATTGAGAGTAGTCAGCAAGGCACCAATAAGAGCATTTTGGTACATTGTATAGGCAGTGTCAAGAAGGGATATCCTGGCTGTTGTAGGAATACCTTTTCTTCCATGTAAGGTAAGAACAAGTCGTATAACTCCAACATGAAGATGTGTATGGTTGTGTTCTGTCCATAAGGCGATCAGCTCCTTAGGGATTTCCAGCTTTACGTATTGTTCTGCTATTGTAGACATGAGACCACACTGTTTCAGTTTGAAACTTTGGATGATTTGTTTTACACGAGGTCTAGTAGTAGATAACACACTACGAATACTTCTCGTCCAAAAACAGTCATGAGAATATATATTGTACAGATTCAACAATGGTAAAGAAGACTCACACACAATTTTTTACAGGCACATGAGTAATTTCTACAAGATTTTTTATTTTGTTTGATAAGACACGTTTCACACTAGAAAGCAAACTAGATAAAGACAAACTTGACGATAAATGAACTCGATCTGAAGAAGTTTCCATGATTCTTATGCAACTCTCTTCTTACTCACTTCCTAACCTGAAAATCAATGTTACCCGCCTGACAAAGATGTGAAGGTTGACTAGGTGTCTAGGTAAACCACAAGCAGCAGTGGAAAACCCTTTGTAGCAACGAGGCTAGCAGGACACAAGGTGATAAACACCAAGGGGTACGCAGGAAAATGAACTGGATGTTCAAGACCTGACCACAAACAAACCAAGGTAAGGGACAAAGTGTTCCCGGCTTTGTTTGTTCTGGCTCCGATACCAAGACACAATCTGGTAAAATATATTCAAAATAAATGTCTCTCGAAAATTGTTGTGAATTATTTCAAATAAATGTGTACATATATTTATTAATATCTTAAGTGTAAATTCAAAATAGAATAATTATTTTTAATAAATGTATTTATGAAGTAGAGGTATAACTAAATATGCATTAATTTAAATTTATCTCTATATTAATCAAGTCTATTTTATCATGGAAATTATATAATAAAATAAATACAAAAAATAAGATTTATAATATAATTTCTTGTAATTTTTATCTTACGATATGTAATAGATTTATTTTAAATCAATAATAAGTATGATTCAAGTGCTTAAAATTTAATAAGAAGACTACATTTATTATCAGACGAAACATAAGTTTGATGGTCTTCAAAATAATAAATATATTGAGGGCATATTTTTCTTTATTGATTTTTTATCTATTTTCTTTTATTTATAGGCAAGATACAAAATATAATAAGTCAAGAAATTAGAGAAATATAATAGTTGGAGAGAAAAAACATATATATGAATTGAAAAAAAAAATCATTTTTATATACAAATTTATTCATCATTTAATTTGATTATCTTATATATTATCAATGTTCTAAAACTCGAACCAGAAGTAAACTGATAAAATAAGAGGTTTAAGGTTTAAACGTGTCAACCAGTGTTAGACTGTTATAAAAAGGTTAAAGATTAAATAAAATTAAAAATATGAAATATGATTAAAAGATATTGTAAAAAATTTAAACTTTAATTAAAAAAGAGATTGTGAAATTAAAATTTATAAGAACTTGTTAATTTACAAAATTGATCGATTAACTAAAAAATTGATCAGTTTTTAATAATAAGAGATTAAAATTTATCGAATCGATAAGTTGGAAGGTTTAAGATTTTTACGGTTGAACTGGCCAAATTGGTTGGGTTTTTAAATTATAGATTTTACTTATTTAAAAATATATTTGTTATTAACTTATTTTAATAAGCATGAAGTCAAAATAATAATTTTATAACACAAAATAATTTAACCAACAATTAATGAAAAGATATTGTGTACAATAACATAATGTACTATTTTAAATAATTTAAATTAACAAAACATTTTTTTCAATTAAAGTAAAAAAAGTTGACGTCAAATTGCATGGATGAAATGGGTTCAGATCTTGTTTCCGTTACTTTTATCCATCTATTTTCTGTTGCTTTCATTTATTGGATAGATGGATGCTCATAGAACATAATAGGAATATAGTAATGAGAACAGGTGATCTGTTCCTAGATGAAATGACCTCTATGATTTCTTGTAGCATTAATTGATAAATGATGTTCCTTTTAAATTGGCATGTTAGGTTCACTTAGGTATTTGACTCTCTCTCAGTGTTTGCTAGCCTTTCTATGGCTTCATTTGGTTAACTGAGGATTAACCAATTTTTAGTGGATTGGTTGTATTTAGCTGTTTGACAGGTCAAAACATTATTGAAGTTGTTTGGTAATTTGGTTGATTAATTGGCTGATTGCTTTCAATCAGCTGAAAATGAAAAAGCTAGTATATAAGAGCATTTTGCTCCAACAACCAACATATTAAATATGAAAATACAATGGTGCCCTTTGAATTCTTGCTGATACTTCAATGATTGACCTTAGGAAACACATCTCGGAGAACGACGATAAAACTCTAGTGGAGGTTATCGTTAAAATGAAGGTTAGAAGAAAGTATGCGCTTATAAGTTTAGACGCGAGAGAGAGAGAAAGAGAGGGAGAGAAGAAAATGGAGGCTGCGTTGGATTATCAAAACCAAAAACTTAAAAAGAAGAGCAAAGTGACGCTTTTTCACCAAAATGATAGTGAACATTGGAAGAAGATGAAGAAAAAGAAGAAGAAGAAGAAGAAGAATTTAGAGTGTGTACTGTGTATGCATGTGATTTATTTATATGTGTCAAGACTTTTCTTTCGGGTGACGGAGATAGACACAAAGTGGATGCAACCATGATTACTTTATATCCCTTTTCGCAAATAAGATATTTTTTAAAGTGATGTCATCATAAGTTATTTTACACATAAATAACTAATACTAATCAACCAATTTTACCAAATATTTTTAATAGACATCTGATGTTATCAACTGGTCAAATCAGATGATATAATTTATTATCAGCTAACCGTTGAGAGAATCAACTAATAGCTAATGCAATCCGTTGATCTATCTTTGCCTGATTTTTTTCTTTTTTATTGTTTAGCCCTTTTGTTTCATCTTTTTGCTACAAACCATCCCTCATTGTCGTCCCCTCCACAACCGCCGTTCCCAACTCTTCGCTGGAGCAGACTATAAGTCAAGAGGCTTCTTCCATGACATGATTCCTGACCTTCTCACAGTCTATTACTCTTTCTCCGTCCTTGCCTTCATAACCGTAATTCAAATTAAAAATCATGATATTTGTTGGGAATAAAAAAGGCAAGATTTTTAGGTTAGATTAGCAAGACGGTTCACGGTTCAGAAAAACTAGCCAGTTTTTATTGATAAAGGTGAAGAGTAAAAACTGAATTAAAAATCAATTCGGTTATTCTTTAATCCGGTCGAATTAGTCGGTTCGGTCCGGTTTTTATTTCTTGTCATTTAGTTATTTTGCATTAAAAAAGTTTAAAACAAGTTAAATTATTTAATAGTAATAATAATAACAAATGATAAATAACTAGCCTTTGTAAAATATTCATTTTATTTAGAAATTTCTAAAGAAAGCACGTAACTGATAATCCAACTTAGTGCCTGTTTGGTTCAGCTTTTGGAGGCTCCAAAAGTACTTTTTTCAACCACAAAAGCTATTTTCAGGAAAAAATGGGTGTTTGACTGCAAACTTCAAAAGCACTTTTGAAGTAGAAATAGCTTTTGAAAAAGTTAAAATACATCTTTTTCAAAAGCTAAAATTTGGAGCTTTTTAGAAAAGTCCCAAATTTGAGCTTTTTCGGGTAGATAAAATTTGCGTCACTTACGTTTATAACATCCTCTCCTCTCTCTGCTTCTGCTCAGCGTCCAATCTTTTAATCCCTTCATTGCTCTTCTTTACGGCTCACTATACCCTCTTCCTTGGATAGCCAAATCTGCCAGAGATTGCGAGATCCAGAGGTAATTTTTCTCTCCATCGTTGCTTCCATTTCTTTTGATTCATGGGTTTCTTCTGTTTGATTGGTGGGTTCCTTCCAAAATCTAATCTTTTGATTCGTGGGTTCCTTCCCTAATCTATTCAACCGTAAGGCTCTTCTTAGAATCCCAAACTCAACATGGTGATGCAAG
>JAOTBA010000005.1:32111417-32125673 GCA_025629845.1 Erythroxylum squamatum
ATTATCCCGGCCCGATTTACCCGAATTACCCTAATTACCCTATTTCACAAATTTTTTAAACCTAATTCGGGTAATCGAGCCGGCCCAAATTTTTTTCCCTTACCCGTCCCGGCCCGAAAATAATTCGGGTAACACCCGAGCCGGCCCGAATTACCCGAACTTTAAAATTTTCTTACCCGAATTAATTCAGGCCGGGCCGGGTAATCGGGCCGGCCCGAATAATGCTCACCCCTAACCATTGGATGCTAATGTGATTGGAACAAAATGGGTCGAAATAAAGCAGATGAAAAGGGTAATGTAACTAGAAATAAAGCAAGGTTAGTAGCTTAGGGATATTCTCAGGTTGAAGGAATAGACTTTGACGAAACCTTTGCACCGGTGGCACGATTTGAGTCTATCAGACTATTATTGAGTATAGCATGCGTGAAGGGGTTTAAGCTTTATCAGATGGATATAAAGAGTGCTTTTCTAAATGGGTTCATACAGGAAGAAGTGTATGTTGAGCAACCAAAAGGATTTATCGTTTCAGCCCATACAGACCACATCTTTAAGCTAAAGAAAGTTCTTTACGGTCTTAAATAAGCATCGAGGGCTTGGTATGAAAGAATCACACAATATCTCATCAAGCAAGGATATGAACGAGGTAGTGTTGACAAAACTTTGTTTATTAAAAAGTTTAGATCTAACTTGGTAATTGCTCAAATCTGTGTTGATGACATTGTGTTTGGTTCTACTCATCCGAAGATGGTAGATGAATTTGTTGAATTAATGACATCTGAATTTGAGATGAGCATGATAAGTGAACTGAATTTCTTTTTGGGTTTGCAAATTAAATAAGTGAAGGATAGAATTTTTGTTTCACAAACCAAATATGCCAAGAGTTTAATAAAGAAGTTCAGTCTTGCGAATGCCAGACATATGAGAACACCTATGAGTGTCTCAACGAAGCTAAACAGAAATGAGGATGGTAAAAGCGTTAATGTCAGTTTATATCAGAGCATGATCGGAAGCCTATTGTATTTAACTGCAAGTAGGCCAGATATTTGTTATAGTGTCGGTGTATGTGCTCGTTATCAAGCCAATCCTAAAGAAACACATCTGACAGCCGTCAAGAGGATTATCAGGTATGTAAGTGGAACATCTGATTTTGGAATATGATATTCATTTGACTCGACATCTTATCTAGTTGGATATAGTAACGCAGATTGGGCTGGAAACTTAAATGATCTGAAAAGCACTTTAGGAGGTTGTTTCTTCTTAGGAAACAATTTGATCTCTTGGTATAACAAAAGTAAAATTCAATTTCACTATTGATCGCAGCGGCTGAACATATTGCTGCAGGTAGTTGTTGTTCACAACTTCTTTGGATGAAACAGATGTTAGAAGATTACGGGATTGATCAGAATGTATTGACAATCATATGTGATAATAAGAGTGCCATAGACATCTCGAAGAATCCGGTTCAGCATTCAAGGACGCAGCACATCAATCTGAGGTATCACTTTATTCGAGAGCTTATGAAAAGCAAAATAGTCACCTTGTCATATATATCTACGAAAAAGCAGTTGGCAGATATCTTTACGAAACCTCTTGATGCATTAAAGTTTGAACTTCTTCGAGGGGCTTTGGGAATGTGCGGTTTCCATTATTGATGTATATTTCTTTATTTTTTTAAAAAGGACAAAACTAAACATTTTATATGCAAGGGGATTAAAAATCTATAACTTTTTTTTTCTCCGCTACCACTGCACAACCCCTCAGCTACCGCCGCACTACTCTTCTCTCTTACAATTTCATATTTACGTTATTCAACATATGGGCTTCTTTTTCCTTCTAGCTAAATCGTTGGATTTTCAATCTCATTCTCAAGATTGATTTGTGCTTTTGGCGTCTCAAGATTCATCATCGCCGATAATTTTCTGGTAACTCTTCTCTCTACACTGTTATCTTCACCTTGAAATTGATTGGGTGTTTGTTGTTTCTAATTAGAATGGGCAAGAACAAAGAGAAAACATCCTCTTCGGTGTTAGAAAAGAAAACAACAGCTCCATCACGTCGTTCAAGTCGATTAATGCTCAACTCGACATCCGGAAGGATACTCATCGGGGCTAGGTTGTCTTCCGCTGATCCCATTAATATTCTCGACACTACTTCTATTCGGGAAAGATTACCATATCCAGATGATGATGTTGCTCGGGTCATATTATCCATGGTTGAAGACTCTACCTCAAATTCTGATGAGACTCTCGTAGTAGCTGCTCCAACGACTGCCCCTCCTATGGCTCCTCAAAAACGTACAAAGGAGCGGACTCGAGTTCTACTCCTTCACGGTTGAATAGAAATGGGTGGCTCCCAACATTGTCGGGTTCGTTCTCGACCATTCAATCAATTTAGAGGAGTTTCAACAACATTAACTGGACACTTTATTATCGGAGAGATATTTATTGCAAGCCTCACTGCTTTCGCAGCACTATGACTCAGATCTGGTAAAAGAGTTTACTGCAATTTAACTAGTGATATTTTGAATGAAACTACTTTGAGTTATAGATCAGTATATGTGCGGGGTTGGGTTGTCCATTTTGATGTTGATCGTTTGAATTTGTTTATGGGATTTGATAATTTGATTGGTGATCAACTTTATGATGATGATTGAAATGTGTCAAATGATTTAATTGTTACGATATTGACTGGTGAAAAATTGACTGTATGGCTGTCTAGCTCTATGTTTTGTTCTTCAATGCTTACCCAAAAGTATTTCGTGCTCTTTAAGTTAGTAGTGACCAACTGGATGTTGAGCACACACGTTGTCTCTGTCTACTTGGCGTAGGCCAAATTGATTTATGCGATTGGTACTGGGGTGTGATTCAATCTTGGACGTCTCATTATTGAAGCTATGTTGGCCATTGAGAGTAAGCCGCATTCTTTACTCTACTTTCCATGTCTAATCTCTCAATGTTTATATGTAAATGAAGTTCCCAAGATGGAGTTGAGTATACTTGAGTCGGTGTCCTTGATGAACATCTCTCTAAGGATTTTTTGGCACCACGGGTAGTGGATTTACCGTACACCACATTTGGCCCCTCCGATGGCTCGAGGACAACTTCTGCCAATCCTCATGCAGCTCTCTTTACTGAAATTGACAGGATTGAAGGCATTATTCAAGTGGCAAGTGACACAATTCGTCACTTAAAGTAGCGAGTTATACGATTTCCCAGAGCTCCTTAAGTTCGTCTTTTTGGCATATGTCGTCCCAAAGAGGGAGAGGATAGACTTGAACCTTACTTTGTTATGTTGAAATAATTGTGAACTTTGGTTGTTATTGTCTATTGGATCTTGGATTGAGGGGGATCATTGTGAATTCAATATTCATATGTCCAATTATGTTATTTAAGGGGAGCTTAATAGTTGTGACAAAAATGCCAAAAAGGGGAAGATTGTTAAGATATATAATATATATCTTTTCATTTAATTTTAACATTTTATTTATTAATTGGACATATAAAATATTAATTGGACTTGGATTCGAAAAGATATAGTTGTTACATTTATAGTTGTGAAAGAATCCTACACTAAATTGAAGTCTATCATTTGAAAAATTGTAGCATATCATGTTTGTAATTGTCAAGGGTACTGCTGAATTTTGCACAGAGTGAAAAAGGGTTTGTGTGTGGAATCTAGGTCTTTATCGTGTGTATCTTGAGTGTGTCAATTGACAGCGATTGTTGGGCTCTTTGATGTGTGCGTTAATTGTGTTTTTCTGTTGAAATAGCTGAAGTGATCTTATGGTTTTCTGGTTTTTGGTGAGACATGGTTGAGTCTTTGAGTGAGCATTGTAAGTGGCTTGTGTAGTGTGTGGATTGATGGGCTATTACTACAGGTGTGGATGTGCTATACGATGGTGTTAACATCTGGATGTGGGTTGTCTTGTTATGTGTTCGTTGGTGGTGTCCTTCTTGCTTGATTGATGAAAATTAAAGGGTGTAGCACGTATTTTCAGAGTAGGAGATTCACTACTCTATTTTGATCGTATGGTAATTGCTAATTCTAGACTATTAGCCTTGTAGAGTGACTCACAGTTGGATTGACTTTTTGTAAACAACTTTCAGATCTCTTGTTGAGGAGCAAAACCCATAGGAAAGTTATTTTATTTCAATCTTAAGTGTGTTTAGATTTTTCTATAAAATTTTCAAATACTCGAGTCTTTTATTTATTGTCTTTTAGTTAATAGATTGCTGAGATAAATCTTTTGTTGAGGTTAACACGAGTCAGTCGTGTTATTAGGTGTGAAAATCTTTCATGAGAAGTGGAATTGAGAGATAATTTCAAGGATTGAGTGAGTCGGCTTTGAAAGCTCTTGTGTAAATCTTTTCAACTTTCGTAAAAGTGATTAAGATGGGTGAGGGCCCCGCAAATATAGGCAATGTGTGCCGAACTGTATTAATAAATTTCGGTTTTGTTTATCTTTGGTGCTTTTAATTTTTCTGATTTTGTGTTTGTCATAAATGAATTGGAAAGTTTGCGAAACAATTACCCTTTCGATTTTTTTCAATCTAAACTAATGAAACTATAGTCCCATTGTTTTCGACAGGCCCTCTACCTTAGTTTTTATGATCGCAATGATAATTGTCAATTAATTTTTGGCGCATCAATTAATAATGATACATGCCTAAAATTTTCAAAAGCATTAGCATTATTTAACGGTTTGCTCACCTGTAGACATATATGAATGGTCTTCGCGGAGTATTATACTTGAACTTCAACATCATTTCACAAATTAGGTTTAGTGTTACTAATCGATGCTAGCTGTAATTTTTCTGTTGCGACTTGCGAGATATCATATCAATTATGACCCTGTAACTAATAATGGCTGTTGGCTTTTCTTGACTGGTGAATGGTTCTTCCGCAGAAAACTGTAACTTCGATTCTTCAATCACGCAAAAATGGACGTAGAACTCAATCGATCCCTGTAAACAGATATATAAAATAAAACTTGAACATCCCATCATGAACAAGGATTAACTAATGAAAATTAAACATGTGATTTGATCATTCACGAGTCCATGATCTGATTTTGAGCTTCCCTATTCAACTTTACCTCCCGCTGACTCAGTGGGTCCATTGATTATCTCCGTAAAAAATTAATCAACATTTTAGTTGGTCTAAGTTTGATATATTCACACAATAGTCATTTCAATGGGCTAGGTGACCAGATATTCTTCATTTAGAGTAGTTAAAATAGTTACTTGAAATCTTATTTCTTTACAAAAGAATGAAAGATAGTATATTTATCGTGCAGACAACCTCTCAAAGTTTACCTGAAAAAATGTTATTGTTTAAACAGTGGTCAAGTCCATATAACTAACCAAAACACGGATTCACTGGTCAAGTCAAAATTTATACACACATGATGCTTGCCTGATGCTCGTTAGCTGATCCATTGACGTGCAGCTGCCTGTCCTTGTTAGTAGTAGTTAGCCTGTCTCCCTCCCCAAACCCTTCACACAAAATGGCTCATATTACTTCGAAATTGTTACTATTTTAACCACATAAAAATTGAATTCTATTTAATTTTTATGACTAAAAAATTGTTACTTTTTATAGATTTAATCATGTAAAGTTGGTTCTTTGTTGTTGTAAGGAGCATGACCGAAAACTTTGTGTTCATCTTGTGTTATTATATTTTAACATGATATTAGAATTAAGTTGTTGTTGGAACAAGCACTGCCTAGCTAAAACTTAATTGTATTCCTCTTGTGTTTTTTCAAGTATAATTCCTTCGAAACAATTTTGTTACAATAATATCATTATAAAACCATCACATGGATACTCTTGTAAATTAAAACTTTTAGTCGTTCAATCAACAGTTATACAAAGTGTAATTTCTTGTTTTTACGTAAGTGATTAACATGCAGTTGCGTACTATCAATGGCATCAACTACTCTCTTTTTCCAAATAAGATATTAGTATTATTATATTTCAATCCATACTCATTTTAAAAGGGAACGTTAAATAATGTTAAGTAGACATATCTGCAAATATTTTAGTTTAGATATCACTACTAACGTTATAATATTTAATCATTATAGAAAGATATCGTTCTTACAAATGCAGACCTAATGCATGTATTAGGTAATTTACACACATAAACTTAATGAAAAGGACTTAAAGTTTGTGCGTTCATAGATGTAAGTCTTTATAGTCAAATGTCCTGTGTTCTTCGTTCTCTTATTTTGTTCTCATTCTTTCTATTTATATTTGACATTGGAACACAGATATTACTTTACTAAAAACGTACTAGACCCTACTCGTTGCGCAACGTCATAGCAGATGGGAATTCTGGTATGTTAATCCCTCTTTATTGGATTATTTTTGACGTTTAGATCTACACCAATAATATTGTATTCAGGCTTCTGACAAAATATAGCGGATGACACGGTACGGACTGGGTGTACTTGTCCTATAATTTTGGAGATGCTATTAATTTAAGTGCTATTTTAGAAGAACAAAAGGTAGTAATAGTATCATGAAAGAATGCATCAACATAATTTGCGTTCCCATTACATACATATGTTTTTTGGATCGATGATATGATATCATTTTGACAGTAAGATTAAGGTGAAGATACATTTAATCCTACACTGATATGCCTTCGCTTTGGAATTTTCAACCAAAGTTTATGCAGCATCTTTTCATCTAGTGGCAGCTCGAGCTTCAATTCACAAAATCACACGCTTGATGAAAAAGGGGCTTCTGCGGCCAAAAAAGACGGCTTTGCCCGAAAATCTCTTTGAATTATATCAAAGGGCATGTAAGTCAGCCCTCTTTGTCCATTTCTTGGTCATCGTTCAACTGCTTTCTTAATTTTGATCCTGATTCCTCACTCTTTATTCCCTTTGAACACTCAAAACAAACCTTTTCCAACTTGTTATCTACTTCAAGTCTTTGGTACTAGAAGTTTCGAAGGTTACAAATGTAGCAGTCACTCAATTAAATTTAAAGGAAAGAAATTAATAACAAACATGGATGCTTAATTTCTTTTTTCACTTTTCATTACAAAATTAATATTCTCAAAATACAAATCTTTCACTTTTTTTAGTTTTAATTGCAGTTAGTCGATGTTAATATCGCTGTTTCTCTTCCAACTTGCATGCTCTAACATAAATATAACTAAGTTGGTCACTGTTTACTATTATTCTTTGGGTTCAACCATTATCACTTGCCTAATATTCCAAATTCTAGAAAGAGAAAAGGAGGTTATTTAATTATACACAATTCATTATAATGACCAAATTTGGTTAAACTTACGCGCAACTTGCTTGCAAGATTAACATCCATTTTCTGCTTTTGACATTTAGCTGAGAATCCAGCCAAACTAACAACTCTTGACTGTGCTTAACTATTCAATGTTACGAAGACAATTGACAATGTTTCTGATACTATAATTGGTCGTAGGTGCCTGTCCTTGGAACTGATTAAGAAATTTCAGTTGATTTAATAAACGTCACTGTTAATTGAAATTTTATTATGAGATAAAATAAAAAGAAAATTAATATTAACGATAAACTAATTCACAAAACAACTTGTAAAAGAACTAATCTCTACAAAGTTTCATAATTTGAAAAATCTATTACTTTTTTTAAAAATTAATTGTGTTTAATTTACTTAAACTTAAACTACCTGAATAATACGATAATTATTCAAATTAATCATGTTTTACTATGTGATTTAGTGAAAATTTAAATCTAGCTATTAAATAATTTTTTTCCCTAGTGTTTGGAGATTCATCCTTTGTAACAGGCATAAATCTCAAATTTGGTAAAGAGATGAACTAACTATATCACAAAGTATGGTGAATAAATTAACTTTATAATTTTTATGTTTTCACAAAATTGAAAGGTAATTTATGATATATATATTTTCATACTTTAAAACATTTATTTTACTTTTGTGTCTCTTTATTTTAATTACGAATTTTTGTATTGTCTGTTAATATTATTTAAGTAATTACAATTATCAATTAAAGTTGGAATTTGAATACATACTTCTAATTTACGTGCTCTATCTAAAGTTTTTTTTCTCCCAATTCTAAGTTTATTATGTTTTCTAGAGTCAGGTCTTTATGTTTTCATCTTGATATTTTTATTGTAATTTTCTCATAAATAAAGGATGAGTCTTAGAGCAACTGATAGTTTTCATGGCTTGAACCTATAACCTTATGGTCACAAAAATATAAAGGAAAGATTGTGTATATTATAAACGTTGCACACTAGGTATAAAAAAAATTTGTTGACATACTTATTGTTCTTAAACTTATGGTAACTTATTCGGATTAAGTTATATTTATGGGTTCTCCTTAATTAGCCATATTTCAAGAATATTAAGATAACATTTTGCTTTCGACTATAATAAAATGACGTACTACATTTATATTTTGTACATATGTAATGGCATGTAAATTTGATTACAGCTGATTAAATACATTATATTCTATCAAAAATTTGGCCAAGTCAATCTTTAAATGAAATATGAAGGAACAAAAGAGAAATTTGTGCTTTACTTTCGAACTCAATCAATGATGTAACTAAAACTATGAGAAAGGGCAAAGCACGAAGGTCAACAAAGAAAAAAGTATTGGGAGGCTAATTAACGCTGAAGAAAAAGTAATACTTGAAATGGAATGCCATGCGTATATGACTAAATAATATTTGAAATTTCCATGCTGTTATTGCAATTTAAGAACTTTCCATGCTTATTATGAACTATTCAAGGAACAATCTATTACCCCCCCGTCCAAAATCAATAAAAGCGTTTTACTTATAGAATATTAAGTATAAAATAAGGCCATCGAATTAAATAAAACTTTTCTACGTAGCATCTTTTATCAGTTTTCTTGAATGGGGCTTTACTTTTGTTGAGCTCATGCTTGACTACATAAAATACAGACATTGATAATGTCAAACTTCTCCATCAAATTGTACATTCAGATTTTTTTAGTCAAAGATTGATTTGGTGTACAAATATATAAACTGATTAACTTCTTTATATATTATGTGGAAAAAGTAGGTGCGTGAGAATTGAAACGCTTTTAATCAGTTTGTATCTCTAAAGGCAAGAATCAATGTCGAGGTGGTGTGCCTTAAGTAGTTGAAGTGAAGTAAAATAATACTCAGAAACAATAAACAAATAATGGTTTAATTCATCTATGTGGATGCCCTATTATTTTTCATCCCCATGCTTTTTCAACCTATTTTTTCTTTTTCTCATATTTTCCTTTGTTCATGAAAAAAATCTTAAGGGTTGCTTACAACAATATGACTAAGTTTGATACTCCTATATGTTATTAAAGGAATTAATGGGATAAATCTGGGAGTCTCCGAGAGTTTAGATTTAGGTCATCAGAAGAATTATGTTACTATCTGGAAACCAAGACCGTGAACTTGATAGAATTTAAGGGTGACTTCAAAGGTGAACCTAAACACCAAAACGCATATATACAGAAAACAAATGCATCGCTAACTCAACAGAAAGTTTCTACATTACAAAGTTTCAACTGTACTTGTTGCCTAGGATTATCTATATTTCATCGCACCCTTGGGGTTTAGTACTCGTCGTAATTTGTAAATAGTGATCTATTCTCACTTAATTCGTCAACAGCTAATTTCTTTTCTTATTAAACCAAATGGGACAGTTCCTTGTTAGAAATAATTTTAGATTAAAAGAGTAACTCAAATCTTCTTTTGGCACATGAAAGGGTATATTACTGTAAAAAGGATAGTGACTTTGGGATTTCAACATTGAATTATTCCTTTTCGCTTTAAATTTGAATTTCGCATCAAAGTCAAAACTTATTCATATTATTTCATCAAAATGAACTAATTTGGACCTAAGTAGGACATTTTATATTGTATTTTTGATTCATCAAAAGGTGCAACAATTTCACCAATATCTCAACAAATAAACCAGAGCTCACTGTTTCAAAATCTTATATTTTGGATTAATAGATCTTGCAAAAAAGGTTTTTTTCAAGCTTGAAATTATTGTGTATCCAGCCCTATTTAGAGGCAAAATTCAGTTATGTGATCTTGGATATTCTCAAGGATCGATGCAATGATGAACGAGTAAAGTTAAGATAATAACGGTTGATTTGAAGTCATTATTAAGAGACACAGTTGCGTAGAGTATAGCATGCTTATGTTCTTAACTTACACGACCATATGTGTTGGTCATGTACAAGACTGTAAATATGTAATTGGATGATGACCTACACATTCGTGTAAGATCAGACACATCCATTTGATCCCTATTATACACGGCAGTACATAAAGGCAGTGTATGTAACTGCAAACGTGTATAGGTGGATGGCAAGATTAAAAGATATACACGACCATGTGAAAATATACATATCGTGTTCCAGGTATACATAGTCATGTAAGTAGACCGTGTGACTGACTAAGACCATGTATATCTATAATTTTTCGAAAATTAGTTGGGACACGGCCACCTACACGATTGTGTAAGTGACCTTGCCCATTTATGAAACCTTATTTTTTGTGCAAAGGGGGAAATGATGGAGTTCATAAGGAAGAGTGAAAAGAACATCGAAAAAGGAAAAGAAAGAGAGTGAGAGTCAGTTGAGAAGTCTATCTCATTCTATAGTTGGTAGTTTTAGTTACAAATTATCTTTTAAGTGTTTATTTCATGATTAGATTACAAATGTTATTGATTTGGGGTATCAACTTATACCTAATACTGAAACTTGGTAGGATAACTAGTAGTCGTTTTGTGATATATAGTTTTGAGCAACGTTCAATAGCTTGAAAACTTTAGACTTGTGTAAGTTCCTATTTGAAATTAATGAATTTACTTATCAGTTTGGCCCGTGGTTTTCCCCTTTATACTAGAGGGCTTTCTACATATATCTTGTGTTTAATTTATTTTCTTGTCATATATATTATTTATGTGTTTTTTTTAATGATTGGGTCATTTGATATTAGTTGATTGTTTTTTTATTAACATTGTGGGAGTTGTGATTAGATCCTAACTAAGTGGTATCAGAGCCATTAGTTATGGAAGGTGAAAATAACTTTATTAGTCAAATTGACATCTACAAACTACTTTTTTTTGGAGACCTATGATAGAGGACCTTCTTATTGTAAGGATCTCGTTGATCTTATTGATGTGGATAGAGATGTGATGTTCCATCGAAACCAAAAAAGATGACAAATAGAGAATAGGAAAAGATTAAGCATAAAACTCTGGATATGATTCACAATGGATTAACATTATTATCTTCAACCATATGTCTCAAGAAACTAATTTGTTTAAATTGGGGAAGAAGCTGGAAGGTCTTTACAAAAGAAAGATTGCTCATAATAAGGCCTCTTTAAATAAGAGGCTTGCAAAATAGTTTTAAAGTTAAAAGTTTTCATTCATAAAATTAATGTACAATCCATCAGTGCACAAAATCTAGGTTAGTACAAAATTTCTAGAATCCTAGTGTCATGGTTACTGGTAATTAGTTTATACAAGGTGATTCAAACCAATGACCATCTCTCCCTTATGTTTATAGAAAGGTTAGTAGCTATTCCTCCTGTTATCAAGCCCATCTTGCTTTACTTTATAATTTCCTGGTAAACCATCTCCATGCTTCTACTCCCTTATCTGAAAATTATGTTATTTCTCTCTTTCCATATAATGTATACCATTTAAGCCCGGCTAATCTTTATGGCTTTATAGTAAGCCTGATTTCCCATTTTAATGCTCCCCAGCAAAGTGACAGTGTCTTTCTAGTTGAGTACTAGACTGCTAATGCTCAGCATTGCCTGAATTCTTCTCCATATTTCCTTAGTGTATTTACATCCAATCATTAAGTGATCTAAGTTTTCCAACTCTGCACTGCATAGTTCACAATTAAGTGTGGTGATTGGGAACTTCAATGTCTTTTGTAAGCAACCCTCCATTCATACCCACCTCCAGAATGAAAGAATGTGCTAGTATGATATCTGTGTCCCATACCAGTTTTACCCATTCAACCCTTATGTTTTGGTCTTCTAGCATCATAGATTTGCAGTTCTGTGTTGAAATTCTCAAATCTATTAGCTATCTAGTGGATTACGTCTTCTTCTTTGTCCTGGAAGTTTGGCGTCTGGTCTAAGAAGATTTTTGAGCTTCTGTTATTGTGAAAGGGCCACATCCATTGGTTATCTCTTATGAATATGCTTATCTTAGTTTCTGTACTCACCACAAGCCTTAATTGTTGTATTTCTTCCACTTTATAAAGAGGACCCCTACAATGCCAATTATCATACCAAAAGTTTAGGTTATCACCATTCCCTATTTTGTGAATTATCAAATTCTGCACCCATTGTTTTGTCTTCAAGATTTCCCTTAATGTCTCTAACATTTCCTGATTATGCTTCAAAACCTATATGCTGCTATTTCTTTTATGAATGTACTACGTATCCACTTGACCCATAAATCCTCCTTCTTGCTACACAGCCACCATATGCCTTTTGATAAGCTAACCTTGCTAATCAGCCTTGATGAACATATGCCCAACGCCCCTGATGTCTAGGTTTACAGATTTTTCTCCAGCCTATTTTAGCTTTGTTTTTGCCTTGACTCAAGCCATTCCATAAAAATATCATAATTTTTATGTCTATTTCCTTAAGGATACTCTTCGACAGTGTTAAGTGGTTAATCTAGTAATTGCTAAGGTTGCTCAAAATTGATTGAATGAGTTGCAGCCTACCACCATAACTTAGATGGCCGTTGTTTCACTGGTTCATTCTTCCATTAATAGAGTCTAATAATGTTTTGTAATCTTTACTTGTTATTTTCTTTTGGGAAATTGGCACACCTAAATACTTGAGTTGTAAGTTCCCTTGTTTTAGGCCCATCTCTATTGCCTTTAAAGCAACCTCTTTATTAGAGTTACTTGATAAATAGAAACATGTTGGACACCGTTTCCAGAACCCAACCCTTTTCAGAAAACCATAACTATCCTTGCTTCATTTTCTTTATTACAACATCATTCAAAGCAATTCAATTTCCAAAAGGAATTCATCAATCTCTCAACCTTAATTCATTATGATTCTTCATATTCACAAAGCATCTTATCATTCAAAAATCCTATCTTAACTAATTCCTCAATATACTTCGAATTATTCACTATTTTTCACTTCTTACATCGGTAACACTTATATCAGATCATATTGATATTTCTTAGCATATGTCACATATAGCACATGATGGATCTGTGACATCTTTGATAGTAGTATTAACTCACAATTCAATGGTCCAATTCTTAACAACTTTATATGGACCAATACCATTCAACTCAACCTTTTGAACTTCTATATAAGTCTTTATCATTCGTCTCATCTTTCAAATATCCCTTATTGCATCTTACATATGTATATTCGAAATCGGTTCAAAATTATAGAAGTATAATCATCATGAGATTTTGATCTCAATTCCACTAACACATTCCTATAGTCAATCATAACTCTTGTCACCTTAAACAAACAACCACTTTGGTTCTAATTTCATCTTCTTAAGATCAAGCTTCTAGTTTTATTCTTGTACACTTTAATCTCATCATTTCTACTTGTCTCCCTATTTTCCTCAAAAACATCCATGATAATAAATTCACATATTTTATCACATTCAAGGATATACACCCCAGTACACTATTGGTGTCATATTCAATTCCACCAATACAAATGCATTAACTCATGATCTATCACATTTAACCATGTACTCCTATTCCTAATACCTCATAACTTTCAAGTTTCTCAATTTCCGAAAAGGCATCGATCTTCTCACTAATTCTATAGTTCAAACTCTTACTAACTGCCCATGCATGTGACTTATCCACATACGACTCTGTATGTAACTTGACATTCCAAAAACGCCCATGTAAGATCTCAAACCTCGCTCTGATACCATACATGTTGGATCCCATTTTCGGAACCCAACTCTTAACAAACAAATCATAACTAAACGATCATAATTTTTCACTCCATTGTCCAAAAATTTCATACTTTATATCGATGGAAAGATAAAAAGACGATCTACAACTCTCATGAAGACCCTCAGAACAATTTCTAACTTTAAGAGGGTCAAAATGTCACTCAAAGTTTCTGTCCTGGAAAATCAATCCTAAACAACATCAATGCTTCAATCGATCATAACTTCCAGCCCCGATATCGAAAAATTTCATACTTTATGGCGTTAGAAAGCTGGAAACATAAG
>JAOTBA010000005.1:32125773-32140607 GCA_025629845.1 Erythroxylum squamatum
TGGGCATTTAGCCCATTTGATGTCCGTTTAACGGACAAGTGTGTCCGTTTAACGGACATCCCCTGGTTTGCTATTTTTGTTGTTTCCGAATGCCGTTGCTCGTTGTTGTGTTGATGTAGGGATTGTTGAGATAACCCTATAAGTTCCCGCTAGCGTTTTCGCCTTCGATTTGGATCGTTGGGTCCCGGGAATGTGGTTCGACCCCAGGGTCGGGCTTCGGGACGGGGCCCAACATTTGAATCACCCATGGTTGCCACTGTATCTCCTTTTCTTCTCCCAAAGGTAATCTTTCGTAAGTTCCATTAGTAAATATTACAACAATCACCTTGATAACAATTGTTGTGATTAAGAACTCCACGTCACTTCCTTCTACCACGTGTCCTTGTTCTTTAACTAGGTTCACTACCAATCCATTGAATTATGAATTAGATAGACATAGTAGAAAGGTTTCACACTTTTTTTTTAATGTTGTCTCATTCCTTAACTATGTGGTATACTTTATCATTATGATAAACTTTGTTAAAAGATTGATACATTTTAACTAATATTTATCTTTTAGCAAAAGATGTGAATCACCATTTAACATTTCACAAAAGATTTAAGATAATTCCTATAGTTATCTTTGGTACCAGTTTATACTATAACACTTCTAAATTGGCACAAATTACACCATGAAATATAAGTTCATTAGGTTTCTTTTAGATATCCATCATAGGACTGTTAACTAGTGACACTTGACATGTCAATTGCGCAATTTATGCCATATGGATGTTGACATGACTTATTAATTTTTCTTACATTTATCAAATTTTAATTGTTTTTAAATTTTTATAACTAAAACATATTATTTTTTAAAAACTTGAACATAAATTCATTGATGTATTTCTTTGCTTCTTCCTCGATAACAAACTTCAAGATTTCCTTGCTTCTTCCCAAACTTTAATGTTTTAGTAATTAACCTAACTTTCATTCTTCCTGAACCCCAAATTTAACAATTTCTTTATTTTTTATTCTTACAAAAACATAACTTAACAATTTTCTTTGTTCTTATAAAACCCTTAGTTAATTTCTTTGGACAACAATAACACACCCAAATTATAATTTATGAGACTAGCCACACCCAAAACATGCAGTAGTTGGGATTAAAAACATCATGCTCTGTGTTTTTAACCAATAATAGTTCTTTTGATGGTCTTCAATATTTATGTGGATTCATCAAGTGTCTAAAGACTTCACAGAGTGAAAAAAAAATCATAAGCATAAGTTTTAATTTCTAATTAGTTTAAATGTTTTCTATATGATTTGAAAAATTAAGAACATAAATTGAATGGATTCATTTATGAATGTTTATTTTGATGATTATTGCAACTTTTAAAATCATAATTTATTTTGTTGATATGATGACTTATTTACAGATAGGTCTTTGTTAATGTTAATTACAAATTGATGGGAAAAAGAAATGCTAACTTGAAGCAATAGTTAGCTACGAGTTATAAAGAGAAAATTAAAGACAAATAAGTGTATAAAGAAGCTGTTAGAAGACTAAAAATGAAGGTAAAAATGAGGAAAATTGAATTAGAAGGGAAGATAAAGTAGATGGAGTGTAATGATAACAAGCACCTAAAGAAGATATTCATAAGATATCTAATTCTTGTTTTCATATTAATATATAAGATTTTTATTTTTTCACCCTTAAAACCATAAGGCTAATTTGTGTTAGGTGTGCTTCTTGTTTATGTTGTTAATGTGAGAAGTACTTTATTATGTCAAAAAGGTAGAAAGAAAAGACAACAAAAGTATTGTAACAAATGTTAATTTTAAGCATTTTGAATAGAGAAGTGTTCTTAAATGAAGGTTGGGAGCAACTATTAATTCTTTTTATGGCATTTGAGTTACTTTGTCTTATAAGTTCAATCTTCACCGTTACTAATTATCGAGCCATTTAAAGGAACCTTTCTTAACTTAGGGGTTAGTAATTTGTTTTTGTACTACAATGTAACATATTAAAGTTGATTTATCTTAAAAGTCTTTAAGAAACTTTGTCATTCTCTTTTAAAAGTTTCTACAATAACAAGATAATGTGTGTTTTATATAGTTGTGTTTATTGTATCTTCAAGTTCTATACAGAAACGTAAATTTTATAGAAATATATAACTTTATGTTCATAAAAAAATCACTCCCAATAGCACCTTCATATAAAAGTCATACTCCTAACACATTATAGCTATAATAAAACAAAACGTCAAGAAGAAATATAAGTGTAGAATTGGATAATCAGTCATACATTATTTCAATCAGGTAGAGCCAAAAGGCTTGCTCCCAACATATTTGCAGCTAACATAAATATTTTTTTAGCTATTGATTTCATGAAGAATGTGGAATGCTTACAAAAAATTTTATAATCAAAAAATTATATTCATTATATATAAAAATAGATCTAATTATCATTCATACAACAAAAATAAGTTTCTTTTTTAATAATTAGTTCCCAAAAAGAAAATGCAACTAAACAAAATTCCATTCAACTAAAATAAGTTTCCTTATAGACAATTAATCCCCCAAAAGAAATTGGATCTAGCTAGAATTCATTTAATTACAATAACTATTCCATAGATAATTGCCATTCACATTTGGTTGACTTCTAATTTCAATATTAGTTGCTTGTTGACTAGAGTTTCTATTAGCCTTACATTTTGAAGCTTGGTCTTACAATTGATGTGATGTAATACTGAGGTTACCCTTCCACCTTAAGCCTTTTGATTAGGCTGAAATTTGAAAATTTAGATCAATTGAAATAATTTTTTTCTTTATCCTCAAAGTTGGAGTTGATGTTAATGGCTAAAGTTGGCTGAGATCTCTGTCTACTTCATAAGGTAGTTGTGGTTGGTTGTTGAAATTTTAGGAATGTAGTTGAGAAGAAAATATTGTTTTTATTCGAACATCAATAAGTGTAGTGAACTATCCAATATTCATATAACATGAATAAAATTTTTATGTAATAAACACATTAGGTAAACACACAATAATGTAAATCTAACCTCAAGTCCAATTTGATAAGAAGGAAGTGAAGTATTTTTTATGCCTTTGTAGTTTATCTTATTATGACCAAGTTTGCCATATCTACCACCACATAAGTAGAATTATTTCATCTTTTGTGATAGCCTATAAGAAGTCTTCAATCTTTTTAGTTCATTTTTATCTTTTCTCGTATTCTTCTTAACCTACCATGCAAAACTCTTTTTACTGGTAGATGAATCTCTTTATGAATGTTGTATGGCCATAATTTTTATCCTCTTAATTGGTTGCAAAGACTACCATAAACTTTTATAAACTTATCTCTATAGTAACACTAATCTACATTTATCTCAAGTTATTTCTTGGCATAGAATTTAACACTAATGGCATAAGTGCAAAGGTACCTATAAAATTCCCATACCTTAGAACTACATGTATTCTCCCTCCCAAGTGGAAAATTTATGTATCGTCTCCATTTTGGCACTTCATATGCCTTGTCTTCATTCCAGATGAGTTGCTTTCTATTTATTCTTATTTAATTTCTTCATCATTTCTAGTGTAATATCTTCCTTCCATCTTTTAACTTGTTCTTTCAAATCTATATGCCACTTATTAACATAGTCCTAATACTTTCAAACATGTTAATAAATGGCAATCTCTAGCCACCAAAATCGAGAGTTAAATGTCTTCCTTATGTTGTTACCCACACAATTGGACATTCTAATTCAACACATTCGAAAGCCTTGGTCTATATGTCCTTAAGATATTCAAGTAAATCATATACACAACCAAGTGCAAGTTAATCTAATTTGATGTTTCTATCATTAAAATTTTATGGAATTTGTACAAGTGCAATTCTATAGTGATTTTATGATATCCGTTCCCTTATATTTATGTACCCAATTATAATATAGTAAGAAGTAATAATGTTGAAAATTTTAAGTCAAAATTATTTAAATTCTATTACTCTACATTTCCTTCATCCTCCTCTTTATTATCATCAACATAAAAGTAAGAATCCCCAGTTGATTTAACATATCCCAAGCCACCATCAACATTAGTTGATTTCTTGTCTCTTAAATGGTCATTATCATTAAAATCATAGAAATCACTAATTGATTCATCATCTCTGAAATTAGTATCATTACTAACATCTCCGAATTCACCAAAATCACCAATTGATTCATCACCTCCTAAATCACTAGTATCAAATCACCATCATTACTAGCATCTCCTAAAACACCATCATTACCAGTATCTGCAGCATCCCCAACCTTATTTTTCATGTCAATTATAACGCCATGTTAACAGAGGTATAGATTACTTTGATTCATCAACATGTTCCAAATAAATAAAAATTATACTATACACTTTTAACAATTTAATCAACTATATATGCACTTTGATTATACTCTAAACTCTTCAAACCATCATCTAACCCCCTTCCCAAACTAAAATACCTTACTCTAACAATGTTCTTATATCCTAATTCAACACCTATTTCACTTAACGTTTTAAAATTAAATAATCAAGATCTATATTTTAAAAGATTTTAGGTTCTTTACCTTCGTACTTTAGAATCCTTAATAGAGTGAAAATTTCACTAACAAATATCCTTATAATACCTTTCCATTTACTGCCGTCATATAATGATAAATGAAAATAAATTAATCAATAATCAACTTTACAATAATGATAAGCTTGTAAGCATCTGTCTAACACAACTAATTTGGACTAATGGGTTAAAAGTAAAATTTTGTAATTTAGTCAACCAAAAACTTAGATATATATGTAGAAAATTAAATTCCTACTGACTTTAAAATATCTTTAAACAAAAAATATTGATTAAGTATTATTTATAAAGAAAGCTAACATTATTGAAAGCTTAAGAGAATTTTCAACAATTCACTATTTATTGAAAGTTAAAAAAATTAGCAACAATTATTACTCAATAAGATCCAATAATCCATCAATTTTGGATCATAAATAACCAGTGCCATAATAAAAAAATAAAAAATATCTAACAAATTCATTGTCTTTATATGTTAGACTAGTTTCATAATAAATAATTCTTAAAATATTATGTAGTCTTATACAAATATTTTTTACACTAATATTAGTTGTTTACACAAATAATTTTCCCTATTGTGCCTTTCTTACACCTATCAATTTTTCACCTTTTCCTTATAATAACCAACTCCAAAATAGGCTAGACATCATTATTCCCTTTTAATATTATTATCTTTTGGTTTGACTTACTTACCAAATAATACATGAATCGAATTTCTCTCTAGTAGAATATGGTAAGCTTAGATTATATGCTCACGTTAATTATTTGTTACCACTAACTAAAAATTATTTACCTTTAAAACTTTGTTTATTCTAGTTGCTATAAATGAAACAGGATGAACTATCTTTATTAGGAAAATGCATGTGACCTCGTAGTGGCAAAGAATTTAAGGAAAGAAATTAAGAGAATATATGTTCATCACATATAGTTGATAAATTCACTCTATAATGGAGCCAAATGAACAAATTTAATATTTAAATCTTTCTTATGAAGTGTAACAATGTGTTTAAATACAAATCATAAAGTATAACAAGCAGAAGTGAGTTATTGAGTTAGGTGTATTAATTTAATGAATTTCCTAGTGAAGGTTCATATTTAACGTGTATCCCAACTTACATAACTCCTTTTAGATTCTTTAACTTTTTAGCCAAGCAGCAAGGTTTCCAAAAGGCAGTTGTAGTTGGAATGAGCTTGAATGTTAGTGGTTTTGTACAGCTTAAATGTGTTAGGAAGCTTAGTCTGGTGAAAGACAAGATTAAAACATTGGATAAAAGTCTCATCAACAATAAAATTTTGGACACAAAAGAAAGTTAAGAGAGTCTTTGATTTTACACAAAGCAATTTATACATTGACCCTTAGAATGCCAACTTCAAAAAAGAGGAGAAGCAAGCTCAAGAGAACTTTATCAAGGCCTTCGATGCACAAAACTTGGACAAAAATCTAGAGTCTTATGGATGTAAGAAGGTGACAGGTGCTCAACTTTCTTCTTTAAAGCAATCATAATAAGGAGTAATTCTAACTAGATTAGCTATCTCATTAATGACATTGTGGAGAAAGTTTGGGGACAGAAGAACATCAAAGACCTCCTCAAGCACTTCAAAGAGTCCATAAGCTCTAGTTTTGAATATTGCTCCTCTGTGCAATACCTGTAAAACTTTTCTAAATCCATTCATTTACCCAGTATAAGTGATTTAAGAGTTATAAATGTGGACAATGCTTTGGAAAACAAATAAGGCACCAAGGCCAATTTTTTGTATTGGACTAAGGACCAAACTTCTAAAATAGTTTAACAATGAGATATTGCTTAGGGAACCAATCAAAATTACACATGTTTAGTATTTAAGGTACCTAATCCTAACTCTTTGAGTGAATTTAGGCTAATTTCTTAGTGCAATACGTTATATAAAATCATTTTCAAGATATTGGTATCAAGGTTGAAATAAGTGTTAGGCTCCTTCATAAGCAAAACACAATAGGCTTATAAAAAGGGTAGATGCAAATTCTCTTCTTACTTAAGAGTTGTTTAAAGGCTATCAAAGGTAGAGTTAAGAAAAATATTATGATTTGAAAATTGAATTTAGGAAGGCATTTGATTAAGTTAATTAGAACTTTTTGTTTCATTCCCTTGATGCTTTTGGAATCCCAATCATATTCTCAAATTGGACAAGGCAATGTTTAACAATTGTCTCATTCAGTGTGCTTGTAATATTGAACAAATTAACTCATTTAGATGGAAACAAGGGGTTACGCAAGGGGACCCCTTTCTTCTTATCTTTTCTCCATTTGTATGGAAGTTTTATAAGGCTTACAACTTCCAACATTGAGAAACCCCAATTATCATAAAAATGTAACATAATTAAGTTGTTTAACTTTTCTTTCGCAGATGACTTGTTGATATTCTACAAAGCAAAACCTGGCTCAATTCTCACCCTCCTCAACTCCATTAATCAAATTTGAAGATTTTATGATATTAAAGTGAGCACTAACAAAAGTTTTCTAATGGTCTCTAGGGATGTAGTACATTGCAACAATAACTTATGTTCCTTAATATGTTTAACAATTCTCCAACCCCTTTCACTTACTTAGGGGTTCCTACCACAACTGCAAGACCCTCTTACAAATACGACAAACCACTCATTTAAATGGTTGAAAGAAGAATCAATCAATGGTGTAACAAGTGCTGATCCTATATTAGAAGACTTTAGCTGACCAAGTCAATCTTGAATAATCTCTACATCTATTGGGTGTAACATCTAGTTTTTGCCTAAGAAAATGAGCTAGGATATTAAGAGAATGTTAAGGAATTTATTATGGAATGGTGATACTTATAAGAACTTAGGAGCCAAGATAATTTGGAATGAAATATGTAGGTTAAAAGACCAGGGGTCTGGGATTAAGATCCATTTAAACCATAAGAAAAATCCTCATTGCAAGAGGAATCTGGAACTTACTGATTGATATGGAAAACTTATAAGTATAATGGATGTATATTCACCGCTTAAAAGAAAAAAAGCCTTTGGGAATACAAACCTAATCAAAGCATCTCCTGGACATTACAGAATATACTTAACTTGATAGAAATGCTATGTAGACAGTTTAAATGCATATTAGCGATGGTAAACAAACTTGGCTTTAGTTTGATAATTAGAATGAAAAAGGCCCTTACAATTTGCCAGATGAAATCTTTCACCTTAGGTACATGATAAAACCTAATGTCAAATTCAAGGAGTTAATAAATAGAGATGAGTGACATACTAGGTTTAGAGGCTTTGAATTCCAGTAGGTAAAATAAGGAGGACAAAGTGATATAAACTAGACAATCTTTGGATATATTCACTAACAAGACATTTTTTGAGTTATTCAAACAACCTACTTCTAGGGTATCTTACTATAAACTGATTTGGTTTAAAAGCAATAATAAAAAAATAGCATTTATCATATGGCTAACCATTCAAAATAGGTTAAGCATATTAGATAGGGTGAAAAAAAGCTTAATTATTAATCCTTCATGCACTTTCTGTAGTGTTGAATTAGAGACAAGATACCATCTTTTCTTTCAATGTAGTTACACCAAAGATCTGTGTTACAAAATGCATATTCCTTGCAACTTTCCTAATGGATTATAAGACTGAGATAACATCATATGTAGGGTTTACAATGCATCCCTTCTAGGTGACAATCTCATGCTTCTAAAACTAGCCTTATGCATATAAGTTTATAAGATATGGGAGGAAAGAAACTAGAGAAGATTTAAGATTAAGCAAACTGACTTGCATATATATTATATTATTATACTCTAGCCAGGATACAATAATTTTTACTAATTAACTTTGAAGGATCAAAAATCACAAGGAATATAGCCACCAAATGAGGTTCAATTGACTTCGACACACACCAAGCTTGTGTTTATTGAATTGTAGAGTCCTGTTACTAAATTTGTGACACCTTATAGTTCCTGTTTTCTTTTGTATTTAGCTTTTGGTACTATGATTAATCTGAATAGACCAAGCCATTAATGAGATCATGGTTAATGTTGCAAATACTATGTAACGAACTCCAAGTTCACTCACAAAATGTGCCAAAGTATAAGTACGGTAGTTGAACTCTTGCAATTCAACTCAACCTTACCGAATCCCTTATATTTAAGGTGTTTCCCACAAAGACAAAGTAAAACTACGAAATTCACCTAGCCAACACAATAAAATGGACAGCAATAAGAAGAGAAAGATGAACATAATTTTACAAGAAAATTGCCAACCTTTATATTGCTCATAATTAATACAAAGGATACAAAGCTCCAACTCTCTCTAATGAATGAAGCCTTGCTCAAATGAGCTATTTATAGTCTTTAGGAGACTTGTTGGGCAAGAATACAACAAAGTGGTCTTAAGTCCTCTAAGCCACTTAGTTGGAAGTTGACATCCCCAACTACTTTTGATACTACTTTAGTGGGTGGTTTACATAACTTGCTACTGTCTCACTCCTAAATCAAAGCAACATGTGTAAAATGCTTACAAGACACCTCATCCATGTTCTTTGCCATATCATCCCACTTTCTTGATGATTCATCCCACTAACTTTGCCATGTCATCTATGATCTTCATCCAAAGATGAAGGTTAGCCAAGTTTCAAGACAATTTGTGCGTGGTTTGACCAATGTTCACCTATGGTATAGTCCGTTTATCCATGGTTCATCATTTGAGAACCATTTCATCCTTAGTCCCACTAAAGACGTCTTAAGCAAGTCTAACTCACCCTAGCCACCAAGCTAATCAACTCCCCACGGTCATCAAAACTTGTCGTACCTTAAACCATGCTTGATCTTTACTTGGTTAAGTTACCTTGGTTCCTTTGGCATCACTTCCTCATGCCTAATCCATGCTAACGTTGGCCAAGGCTCGCCAATGGCTAGCAACAAAGGTCCTGTAATATTAAGGGGCTAACCAACCACCCTGACCAGATGAATTTGATGCCCTTGTTAGAACAAATTGAAGGTAGTTGTTTACCTAGTCTTCAAATTGCCATAAAGTAGTGTCTTTCACCCCAAGTAGCTTCCAAGACTGGTTTATTCTTTCACTGAATCAAAAACTCTATTCCCTGATTCTTCTTGTGTTGCCCCAATATCTGATGATCCAAAATCTTCTCAATTTGCTTATCAAATTATTTCCTTACCATTAGTGGAGCTCTCTTAACTTAAATCCTTTTATGATCTGTTGAATCCTTATGATATGGTTTAAGGAAACTAACATGAAAAGTAGGATATACCTTTAAACGCTCAGGTAACTTAAGGTGATAAGCTACATTTCCCACCTTTCCAAGGATTTCGAATGGCCCTTCATACTTTGGCACTAACCCTCGATCCACCTGCTTACTACTAATCTTATTCCACATTTGGGGAGTAAGTTTGAAAAGTACCTTATCCTCGATGTCAAAATCAAGTAGTATTCTTCTTTGATCAACATATTTCTTCATCTGTTTGGAAGCTTTGCAAAGACTATCTCTAGTCTCATCCAACAATTCTTGTTTTCCCTTTGCAAATTGATAAGTAACTTGACACTTTCCTCTTGGCATCTGTTGAGCTATCTTGAGATGAGTGAGTGGTTGCTATCCCAGAGCAACTTCAAAAGGATTTTCTTTGTTGCCGAGGATCTGTTCAAATTATGACAAAACTGTGCCGTATCAAGTAAACTTAGCCAATTTTGTTGACTTACACTTACATAATGTTGAAGGTATTCCTCCAATAAGCCATTGATTCTTTCCGTTTGGCCATCCATTTATGGATGATTCACAGTTGAGAACTTCAATTCACACCCCATCACGTTGAAGAGAGATTTCCAAAATTAATCAGTAAATTGAGCGTCTCGTTCACTTACTATGTCCACCTGAACCCCAAAGTGCTTCACCACATTTCTGTGGAAAAGCTCTATAGAAACATTTGAGGGATATAAAATTGGAGTTGGCACAAATACCGCATACTTAGAAAACCTATCAACCACCACCAAGATTGAAGCCATGTTGTCCACCTTTAGGAACCCGCCAATAAAGTCCATTGAAAATGACATTCATGGTTTTTCCGAGATAGGCAACGACTGCAACAAAACTACCTCCTTCTTCCTTTTAGGTTTATCCAATTGATAAACAAGGTAAGTTTTGACATATACCTAAATTTTATTCTCCATCTTTGGCCAATAGTAAGATTGGGGAAGGAGCGTTAACATTCGTTCGACTGTAAGGTGACTAGCCACTGTGAATTGTGCATCTCCGTCACTAATTGCTTATGTGATGCACCAATACTTGGCACATACAATTGATTATTCTTCTTCATGAGCAACCCCTCATCATCAAGTCAAAATCATCACATAACACCCTCCTTCACTTGCTTCACAATTCGACCGTAGTGTTGTCCAGCGGAGCTGCTAGTTTAATTTGTTCCAACAGGTTCGATTCCACTCGAGTGATCGCATACAAGGCTACAAAGACTTCCTTTTTGTTTAATGCATCCGCCAAATTGTTAATAGGCAATAAAGAGGAAGAATTCAGGGTTTTAGGGAATAAAAGGATGATTTAGGTTCATATAGTATTAGTGTTGGGGTCGGGTCCTATTACCTATCCCGAGGCGATAATTTCAGGCAGTCAGGTAAGGATCGTTTGAAAGAAAAGTTAAAAACTTCCATTGAAAAGAAAATTTTCTCGTCAGCAGTGGTGGGTTTGTGGCGGCAAAGTATATGTTCGCCGCAGCGAAGATATGGGAAAAATCCTAAGGACCTTTCGGGAGAAGTTCGCCTCGGTGAAGTCTCAAGGTCGAGCGATCACACACTTCGGGACAAATACGCCGCGGCAAAGTCCCCAGCTCAAATTCAAAACCTCTTGGGACAATACGCCACGGCGAAAGAATTTGACTCCACCGCGGCAAAGTTTCCAAATCACATATAAATACCCTTCAGGAAAGGTTCGTCGCGGCCAAGGTTTTGCTTCACCGCTGTGAAACCTTCAGTTCCAAACCCAGAGCGTAACATTCAAACTCTATCATACACTTCTATTTCCAGCCACACAATCAACAACTCAACCAAATGAACATCAACACATACAAAGGAAACTTCTTCCATTCATAATCGCATTACTAAAACAAAATGGAACTTATACATAGCTTTAATCACATATCAACATTACATCATTCGCTTAATACAAAATACATATGGATGCTCATGTTCGATATGCTACTAAAGCTACTCAAAAATCGAGCTAACTTAGTACAAAAGCTAACTATCTTGGAGTTGCCAAATGCCTTTGCAAGGATCAACGATCTTCTCGTTCTACACTTAAGGAGTGAAAATGATGGGGTGAGCTGCGAAACTCAGTGGCTAGTATATTTATAGCCATCGGTAACGAGCCATACAAATTAAGCATATATATATATATATATCTCATTTAATCTAGCAATTCAATCATCCACCATTCTAGCTCAAAACTCCTAGTTAAACATGTTATCATATAAAGTAATCTAATGCATATTCAACGATCCAAGCATAACACTTAAGTTCATATCATGCTAAACAAATCAGAAAAATATACAATGCACAACAAAATGGCTTAAGAGTTTCGTGGAGCAAAATAGAGAAACCGAAGTTTACACCATGAACAAAATGAGTCCATTTTTTAGGAGCTTATATGCCATAAACGGCCAGCTGGGAGAGGGCTTTAGGTCAACGTGTACATGACTAACGAAACGGTTTCTCTCTTGCCCAAACACAATTAAATTTCAATGCTTAACTCATTTCACACACATTCATACTTTTCATGCTCATCATGTTTTTTCCTCTTTTCTTTTATAGAAAATGCCATAACATTTTTCAAGGCATAACATGATTCTAATCACAATGCATTTTCAACAATCACACTAATTCAAAACAAGCAATTTAACACACAATACACAAGCAAAACAATTAGCCCAGAATACACAACAACTATAAATATGTTACCCACCTAAATTGCTTGTCAAAATCTAATTCAAGCTTGTCTTTCCTCTTGCTCTTGGATTGGGTTTTCTTAGTTTCCTTCAAACCAACCAAGATTCATTCAACCCAATATTCTAATAAAATTCATAAAACTTCAATAATCACAAAAATGAAATAAGAACAAAATTAAGCTTAGAACCTACCCATAGCTTATCTAGGTTAGAAAAACCAAAACCTAGTTTAGAAACCCTAAAAATCAAGATGGGTTCTCTTCTTTCTTCCAACACAACCCATTTCTCTCACTAATCCCTTTTTCTAACCAAATAAGAAGAAAAGTAATGAACTTTACCTTAACAAGATGATTTCCTCTTCTTTTTCTTCTTCTTTCTTCCTCTCTCACGATTTTCTCTTCTTCTTCCCTAGCTTCCACGATTCTTCTTCTTCTTTTCTCTTGTCTTACGTTTTTCTTCTTTCTCTCCTCTTTTCCACGACATTTCTTTCTTCTCTCTTCTTAATTCAAGACTACCTTTCTATTTTGTCTTCCAAAAATACCTCTCCTTCATTTAATCAAAAGACTACTTGCTCCTTACGCTATTTAAATCTAATACCTTAACCATACTCTAATTTAATTCTAACATTCCCATTCTAATTTCTAATTTCTACTTATACTCAATAAATTAATAAACTCAATTCTAAAAATAGATAAATAAACAAACAAATGATAATTAAATAATTAAAAAAAATAAATAATTTTAAAAAAATTCAGGGTCTAACAATTCTCCTCCCCTTAATGAATTTCGTCCTCAAAATTCTTACCTGAGTCTACAAAGAGGTGCCGATACTTCTCCTTTATGGCCTCCAAAGGCTCCCATGTTGCCTCCTCTTTTGCATGATTCTTCCATAAGACTTTAACCAACTTTATTATCTTGTTACTCAAAACCTTTTCCTTTGAATCTAGAATCTCTACTGGTTTTATGGTCCGACATACATGAACTCCTCTTTTAAATTTGATTCACTTTCATAGATAAAAAGCCTTCAACTCTGACCAATAACATGTCTTTGAATAGGGTGTCTTAGGATTCCTTCTTCCCTAACTTTATCTCTATCATCTTCCCTTTCCCCACAACATCATCCCAACCTACCTAGCATACATAACAAAACAGCAAGCCCTATATCTTTACCTCCTGATGATTGGTCGCCCAGTTGACATAGATAATGCCATTGTCTCCACCCTACATGATTCCATCACCACCGCCAAGCTCACAAATGCCATCACTTTCCCCCACCTCATCACAAACATATTCCGGGCCCACAATGTCTTGGAATTCAACAATGATAGCTATTTTGACCTGGCCCCTCTTTTTTGTTACGTCCGCCTAAAACAACCCCAAATCCATCCCCACCCCTCCAACCAAATTCCTGCTATTGGTACACCCTCTTCAGCTACAGTGCCGCGTGAGGACAATCCTCCAGCTCAGGTCACTCCTGAGCCCGTGACCTTACAGACCCTCACTGGCTGAGTGGATGCTTTACAAGACATCCTCCTTCCGGTGGTAGCCAGACAGGATTGAGATGGGCGGTATCGCCGGCGGATAGATGCATTGATCACCGCGCATATAGCCAGACAGGATCGAGATGGGCAGTATTGACTGACTTTTTTATATAATTCTCTTTGTACTTCAGTTGTGCTACTGTTTTCATTCGCCTTACACTCCCCCTTGATTGCATAATTGCGTTTATTGTTTTTCATCATTGAGGACAATATATGATGTTTAAGTGTGGGGGATGTTTTAATTTGCAATTTTTGTTGTGCATGTGCCTCATTTTTTTGAACCACTTGTGTACGCCAATTGTGCGTGTAATGTGAAAATTTTAAACTTAATGATTGAGGCCAATCGCTTGTTCCAACTGTTTCTGTAATTTTTTGCCGCGGCGAATTCTATCTTCGTCGCGACGTCGTTGCAAAATTAATATTTCACCATGGCTACTTCTTGGTTTCGCCGCGGCGACACATCCTTTTTACCGAAACCGTTTCTAAAATTTACCTCATTTTAATCACTCTCCTCAGTTAGATTCTTTTCACTTCTGTGTCTCAAGGATTTTATGAATTTCAAAGTGGTCCCTATGTTCTTGAAAACACCATCTATGTTTTTAAATGATAGTTGGCTTTGGCTAATTTCATTTTCAATGTTTTCAACACGATGTAAGTGAGGATGCGCTAAAAAAGTAGCACCTTACGTTTTTAAACCTTGAGATTGTTTAATTGAGATACTAACCTTGTTGGAAGGATATT
>JAOTBA010000005.1:32147758-32161983 GCA_025629845.1 Erythroxylum squamatum
TATGGCAAAAACAATGAAACATATACAAATCCAAATTTCCAGCTTTTCAACCTAACTTAAATCCTATCACTTCCATAACAATTCTACACCAATAAGCATCCAATTTAATCAATAAATCATGCACAATTTAATCAAGACCCCCACTTGAACAATTGTCCACAAAAATGGAAGCAACCTATACTCACTCATCCTTTTTTTTACCTACACTTTTCTAAACATGATTTCACTTCCAAAACATCTCAAATTTCCATTCATCAAATTCTACCTCATCTGTCATTAATCATTCATATTCACCCACACACACACCCATGTATTTCAAACACAATTTCCATGCAATTAGATTCACATAACATCACAATAATGCATTTAACTAACAATTCATGACGTAAAACACACTTCTTACCTAGTGAAGCTTCCAAATCTTCCAATCTTCCAAACTTGTCACAAACTTCCTAACTTCCCCTCCCATATACGATCATCATCTTAAGGGGGTAGAAAGCTTAGGTTTGTTTTTGTGAACAAGATAAGAGAAAGCAAGTAAAATATGAGAGCTTTTGTTTGGAGATTGGTAACACAAAAACATAGGGAAGAAAAGCAACGAAGAAGGAGGGAGAGTGAGAGGTTACGAAAATGTGGAGAAAGCTCACATAAATCACCAATAAGCTTTTTAAAAGGAGAAGCTTCATGAAAGGCAAGACCAAAAAGGGGGTAAAAGCCTTTTACTTAAATAAAGTGTCATGGTTAGGCAAGTGACAAGTGTCACTTGCCACATGTCTTATTTTCAAGCCCTCTCTTGGTTTCTTTCCAATTAAAATCCAATTTCTCCTCCAATTGCTTCCCAAATTTCCAATGCCTCAATTTAATAAATCCTAAAATCATGTATCTAAATTTTCAGTGCCATTGGATAGTCATTTGTACTACCGGAAACAATCAGTCTGCCACTTGGCATTTTTCCTAGTCCGAAAAATACCCCAAAATTTCACAAAACAATTCACTAAAATTCATTAAAAATTTTAAAACCTCAATAACCCTCTCCAATCAATTTTCCAAACACAAAAATCACATTTTTCATAATAACCACATTTATTCACAACTATACCGGGAAATATCATGAATGTATGTACAGTTATTGTTATGCGCAAAGATTCACTATTCATATGCATGTGCACCTTATATAATGCATGACCATGAGATGTGTTATCCCAATTTCTCTAATTGATCTCATATGTACCACATTTTTAGGGTTCTAACCCTTTGGATGGAAACGGGATGTTACATCTGGAGCGTACTATGAGTAGACCGAGATGGTCTTATTTTATTGTTTGTTTTATTTGGATTTTTGTATTGATTGACTATTGATTGGTTATATGAATGTGTTTGCTTATGTTGGGTTCCGGACAGAAGGTCCGATGATGTGATGCTTGATTGGGATATTGAAGTGCTCATTGAATGTGAATTGGATGAACTAAGTGTACTTAATGTAATTGTTAAATGTGATCTGAATGTGCATTGCATATAAATGAAAATGTGAATTCTCAACTCTAAAGTTGAATGCCGGACTAAGGTCCGATGATATAGGAATGAATGAGTTTATGCAAATGTGAGTGATGCATTCCATTTCATGAATGCATGTCATATAATGGCTGTTGTGACCAGAGTAGCCAACGATAGAGCTTAAAGCTCAACGAGTGAAAATGAGCTTCGAGCTCAAAAGTGATTCAGAGCCTCAGGCTCAACGATTAATGAGCCCTATATGGGACAGTTATTAATGAGCCCTACATGGGACAGTTTAGGCACTCGGTCACAACAAACTAACAAATGAAAAGTGAGTCTCATGTGCACTGCATATACATAAAATAAGTGATTAAATTGTATTGAATGAGAAGTGGATTCGGATATCACCCATCGATGTCGGGTCTGGGTCTTGCGGAAGTGGGGTGCTACAGAAAATCAAAGGAGAATCAGAATTATCTCCCACAACTTGTTTCCATGTCTTCTTAGTTCTTATAGCAGAAACTCCTTCTGTTGGATTTGTCTTCTTAGGAGGAAAATCTAATGTTGGGGGAGGGATATTTTTAGAGAGGGGTGGTGAGAAAAATTGGGCTGAAGAAGATTGGGAGGAGGAGGAGAGGTTAGCATGAAGGTTTGAAGGTTTGCAGTGTTTGGGATCGAAAGTGCAAGGGGAGGTGCAAGGGAAGGTGCAACATGACTACTTTACATGTGAATTTTTCCTCACATATAAATCTTATACTAATGAAGAATTTTGTGAGGACTTGAGAAAAAATTGGAATAAATTTAAGTGAGTTCGAATATTTTAGATCAACCTCAAACTTTAAAATAATAAGTTATGAATCTTATCTTTCCATATAACTAACTTTATTTTTAAGCAGCTTTCCTATGCAAACTGTATTTATAAATTTCTAACATTATTATAATAAAAGTATATGTTGATTAACATCCTCCATCTTGCTATAATTCCTTTAAAAGAAAATACTTACATCTTTCTTCTTCTTTGTCCAACACTCCTTCCATTCAAGCCATTAGCTCTTTTGAGTCATTCAGTCAGTGACATCATCACCTCCATCACCTAAGAATGACCTTAAAACGTCTGCTCAGGAGCAACTTGAAAATATGTAGACAGAGGATGATGATGGGCCTTGTTAACAGATGATGATTGGATTAAATCTAAGGCAAAGAAATGTCTGGGAAGTAGCATTCACGGGATTCAACAAAAGTAATTCAACTTCATCTATCAGATTTATGATGGGCTTGTCGAAATTTTAAGATTTTAGAGATCTTGAAGGAGTTAGTTTACACTTGGGTAGATAAATCACATAAAATATTTGGGTTCTTGAGCACACAAATTCAACAGCTGAAGCCACTGAAATAAGGTCGTTAAGGCCATTAGCGTGGCGACTTGACATGCTGAAGATTTAGCTTCCATTTGTAAGGTCACAAATCCGTTAATTGATTGCACTGCAACTAGCGATGAGGATTCTCGGGAGCTTAAGATTGATATTGAGGTCTGGCATTCCTTGGAATCTACATTTTCAATAGTTTTTTGCATTGCCATCAGGATAGCAGGTATAGATTTTGACTAAATGATTCGGAAAATAAGCACATCCTTAACATGACTTAACTGGAACTGTGGTGTACAAGTCAAAAGGTTGCCATGGGAACGAACACAGGCACATATTTGTCTAAACAATTGCATGAGAAAATCATCTTTACCATATTATGTAATTTGGCTTCCAATCACCGTACATGGATACAGTTAAGTTGTTATCTTACACTTTGTTTTTGAAAAGACTGGCGCTTGGTTTTGGACGCAACTGCCACTGCAATAAGAAGTGCCTAAGCTGCATGCACAGACTTACCGTATCTAACAGACTGAGATTTACATCAGTTGTAAGATCATGCATTTCAAAAATGTTACTGACTGTATTGTAGCTAAACAATTTGTTTACGCTTTGAAGTTTTTGTGTATCATGTTTGGATCTAACCAGCCTTGCCATTTTCATGGCATCATCTTATCATATTAGCTTTCTGCGGTCTAGAGCTGAGAGATTCTATCATACTCGTGCGTATCAACGGGACACTTCGTTTAGTTTCCTGATCGCGCATACATATTATTCTAATTTAATTTGAAAACTTCATAAAGGTTAAATTTCATAACCATAACCTTATTGTTCACATGTTTAAATGAGATTACTAATTAAAATATATATCTTAATAGCTATGCTGGGTTTGGGGTTAGGGTTGGGGTTGTGCCAATTCAGCTCCAAACGCATTAACGAAATTGAGCAAAGTTTACATGTCAAAGTGATATTGTTGTGAGCGTTTCATTTATTTCGATTGAACTAAACCTGATTTTTTCCTTTCAAGAACATGAAACTGTCTGAGATGCACTTTCTAAGATTGATCATTTCATGGCAGTTGAGAAACTTCGAATCTGACGATTGTTGAGCCATGTGATGTGCACGTACGAGAGAGATGGAACAGTCTCATTAATGTAATGTCCTTTTGCAAATTTTTCAGCCATTGGTAGCTGAGAAGTTGTAAAACATAAGTATCGTTAAAGAGAAGTAATACTTTATAGGAAAACACACAAATAGGAAGAATGCATTATCCATTCCGTACACTTTGGACTTGACATTTTCCTGAAACTTTTTAGAGAAGATCTATGGGAGCTTCAGATGTCTTGTTCTAAGCAACTTGCACTCCAAAGGTTATGTGTCGTGTAATCATCTTTTGCTTTGAAACCTAAGCTTGAAAGGAACCTGACATGTTGAGTACCAGAGTAATCTAAAAGCTAGTTTCACATTGGATGTGATTCCTCGAATCCTAAACCTTTTCCAGTTCAATCTAAGATAGCAGTGCTGATTTAAAGTCAGATGATTTGATTAAAAACAAATTATCTGCCACTGTCATCCGGAAAACCAGTTTCTTTTATCTTATTAAGAAAGTTGACAGAATGAGAAACAGAGTCATACAGGGTCTACAGAATATTTAATCCCAATACACAAAGTTTCATTTCCCGTAGAACTCTATTAAGACTGAGTTTTGGTTTTTACTGCTCTTTATTCCATATAATACCCACATTGACACTATATTTGTTCACAATAGATACTGTATTGGTATACACCAATATCTAATTCTTATGACACCAATCCATCTATCCATATGCGGAACTTACAAAAAAATATACAATGTTCAACCATATATACTATCAAGATCCCTAAACTGTCTAACTCAATGGTTCTATGCCAGAGTGTAGACCTATACTAAGTTTTTCTTGTTTCTTTACACTACCCATTACACTTTCCCTGCTACGAAATTAATGTTGGAACTTGGAACAGTAAGAGATGGTAAAGAAGAGATCATCAAGCTATGCCTATGAAACCTCCTTTTACTCACTTCTTCATGTACTTTAGCAAATATACCGATCAAGCCACGAAGTCAGGCAACAGCTGTGCAGCAAACCCCTTCCTGTTGTCAATGTTGATACTGTCATAGGCAGTAGAAGAATGCGGTGTAGAAGTATTAATGGTTCCAAACTCGGTTGGCTCAGCAAGTTCTGCTCTTCTTCCCAGTTGAATGCTTTGATTAGGAAGAAAACTTTGGTGCGCGGCAGGTAAGGGAATATTCTCACAGTGAGGAAGGCCAAGAGTAAGAGAGACACCATTGCCTGAGAACCTTGGTGTGAACTGCTCTGCTTGGAACCTTCCGATTTCACCGATTGGGTATTGCCCGAAACCTCCAATGAAGCTGGTCTGACCTCCCATGAACGAGTACCCATCTCTACCCTGCTTCTCATTTCCAAATTTCAAAGAAACCTGATCGTTGTTTGCCTCATAAGGCTTGATCTCCATGCCAATGGATGGTACAGTAATCGAGGATTGCATTACTTCAATGCCCCTTGGTTTCTTTGGACTTCCTTGTGTAATTCCTTCTAACTCTCCTATGAAGGAAAAACCAGACTGGTTTGGGACATTTCCTCTCATTCTAGATGTAGAAGTTGCAGTTATTGAGATTCCAGGAGTGTTAGGGTTTGGTGAATTGTCCAAGGACTTGAGACTCTTGGTTTGGTTTTCATTGCCAGAACTCTTCTCTTGTGGAGCTGACTTTGAAGCCGAATCTTCATTCTGTTCACTCTTGCTTGTTTTGTCCTCCGATCCATTCTGTTCTTGTTCCTTAATTTCCTCCAAGTACATTTCTTCCACCATTGGCTTCCAAAGCCGAACACGAGCATTGATGAACCAATTAGAAACCTGAAACAGAAAGTTCAAAGAAAATTTGATCATAGTAACTAAGACAAAATAGGTTAAACAAATGTGAAATTGAAGAGTTGGGACATGCCTGACTCCTAGTAAGCCCTGTCTGTTTTGCTAACATGTGTTTGTCTGAATCCTTGGGATATCTGAAACACAAGTTCAACAAGTTGTTAAGTTTGGAGGAAAGCAAACTAAACATCAGTGTTTTTGACGTTGAAGTGATTAAAATAGGACCAGAAAGACAGAACTTCCAAATGAAAAACTGAAGAAACCAAATGGGATTGTGAGAAATTTTCAGTGAGCTTACGGATGGAGGAAGTGCTCAAAAAGCCAAGCGCGAAGAACAGAAATTGATCTTTCAGGCAATCCTCTTTGGGGTCTCCAAGCATTGTGCTGGATCATTCCCAACTGTTGAAGCGCTCGCTGTTGCCGAAGCTGATGATCAACATACTTGAGCCTCGAACCCTCGATCTTCCCTCCTAGGCAATCTTCCTCGCCCAAGCTCTTATTTGCAGCTTTAATTTGACCTGTTATCGCATCTTTCAAGCACCGAAACTGCTTCGAGATTGTTTGAAGTGCCAAACCTGTGTAAGTCTTTGCCGAACCAATTCCTGCCAATTGCTCGAAAGAAGATATCACTACCTGCATTTGCAGATGGTACTGCCTGTACCTTTGCTCCACCTTCATATAACAGAACAATTGAAGTAAGGAGGAGTTATTTCAATTGATGGTTGTAAATTGTAATACAGGTTAATGGGTTCGATTTAACCTCTGCAACTCCCCAGGTTCCTTATAAGTTGGAAACTCGAGAAATTCAAGTTCTTTACTTATTGGCATTGCTAATGTCTACTTGGAGAAGATATCGTTGTCTATCGAAAACCAGGTTCCAGAGAGGTGGGGCTTGGGCAATTCAAAAGTTTTTAAGACCTTAACATACTGAAAACACCACCTGACACAAATTTGGAATCAATTTCCTTTAATGGAACTCTGCTATTGAAAGAGACCCAACTCAATTTCCTTGTACTCTCTCAACAAATAAAACCTTAAAGAACTTGTAATACCATTCATCGAAACTTCATAATTTTCCGCTAACCAGACTACATCTTATACCCAAAAAAAAAAGCCATAAAAACCCATCGACAAAAACGCACAAAATGAATAGTTATGACGTACCTCGTCAAGTATGCTCATAAGCTTTGCTTTTTTCATCTGAATTTCCTGTCTCTCTGCAGTACTAAGCTCCGCTCCACGCTTCCCATTTGCTTCTAAACTGCCAGACCCTTCGCCGGCCGGTGATTCTCCGGCGACGTTATTACCGCTGCTAGTTTTAGTTCTACCACTCTTCTTTGGCAACTCACTTCTGATTCCAGTGTTATTCACGTTAACAACTTCATCAAGAAGCTCCTGAGCAGCCTTCAGGTACTTGGAGCTCGGCAGCACACCTTGCATACCCGAAATACCATTTGTCACACCCGAACCAGACGACACCGACCCACCAGAAGCCCTCATATCTTCTTCAGACAAAGTTTGAGCCTGCGATCCATAACCAGGCTGTTGCTGCGAGGAGAGGCTCAAGGAGAGACCTTGCTGGGCGCGTGGAGCTTCACGCGCGGTCGAGGCAGGATCAATTTGATTGTAAAAATTGTAGTGGACCCGAGGGATGAGCCCATGCAAAGTTGAAGAATTATTGTGGGAGCTAGGGTCTAAGGGAATTCCGACGAATTGTTGGGTGTTGGGGGGAGCGTCAGAGAGATGTGGAGGCTGAGAAAGATTGGTGTGGGCGACGGCGGAGTTGAGAAACACTAGGTTGCTGGTCGGAGGAGCAGTAGGAGAACGGCTGTCGGAGTATTGGACATAAGTAGGGTTCATGAGTACGAGGGTTTGGAGTCCCTCAGCTGACGCTGCAGCAGCAGCTTGAATTTCGGGATTCCCATGAAAGAACGTCGCCATCTGGTTCGATTTGTTCGTGAAAAACTATGATCTTCTCTTCTGAAAAAGGGACAGCGTTATTAGTCGGTCTTTACATCCACATATCATATACTGCTACTAGCACATACTTAACCTCCAAATACATGCACATACTTATACGTGCACAAGATAAAGCTACGTACGCATACGCGTAGAAGATACCTTAAGAGTTTTGGGTGCTTTGCAGATCAGCCCATCAAGGAGACTTGAGAATTGATGAGTGCTTCAGACAGTGATTAAGCTAGTCGGTATAAGATGCTTTTCTGCTCAGCCGTGGCTTGGAACTGAAGAAACACGAAAAAGGTTAGTGAATATACCAAGATTTGAGCGAAGATTAAAGAGTTTCCTATACTAACTGAAAACATTTGGAGCACATATGCGATTATATTGATGTTAAGCAGTTCTACTTCTAGAGCTTCTATATGTTCCATCTAGAAGAAGAAGTGATAGCAAGGATATACGCTGTTTATATGGAGAATTAAAGAAAACAGAAATGGAAGAGAGAGAGAGAGAGAGAGAGAGAGAATGGTAAAAAGATTGATAGGGAAAGAGAAAGACAAGATGCTGATTATAGTAAGAGTTTTATATCATTGGAACCTATTGTGATGGAAATCTTCGCGTGCACGTGCTTCATGATCATCTCCGCTTCAATGGAGAAGAAAGAATTTTCATTTACAATGACCTAAAGTCCTTGAATTGATCAGAGAGATAAAGAGAAAGGGAAAGGAGGGAGTTGTATATATACTGTCATGACTGATATAATTTGACAATGAAAGAAGTACATCAGAAACACACAAATACCGCAACCACCATGTCTGTGATTATCTGTGTATATGGTATCTATGTATCTAAATATCCTATAATATTTTTCAGTCTCAGCACTTTGTCAGACTCAAATCTCTGCAACACCCCCACTGAAAAGGAGAGCAGAGAAATGAAAAGAAAGATGGGGTTAAATTAAAAAGGCAGAGAAAAGAAAGATACCCATCTTTATTCACTAGTTATCCATTATTGCATGAAGCTATTTTTCTTGCATAAAAGGAAAGGATTGAAGATATATTTGGAGGAATTTGTATGACTAAGCAAAATTGGTAGTCGAGAAATTTTACACAGAGAACAAATTCTCTATATAAGAAACATAATTATATATGCAAGTAGTGTTTCTGCTCTGGTTAGGAGTGGGGATGTGCAAATAATAAACTATACGAAGGGTTGTTATCCACACACCACAGTCATCCTTCCTCCCTCTCTCTTTTATGGCCTCTGAGTGAAGTAGTGCCTGCGAAGAGATCAAAACAATGGAGCTTCTTGGATTTGAACCCAACCCTTTGAGAGAGAAAGAGATATGAAGAAAGCTGTATGCGTATGCCAGTATGTCTTCAATAAAAACAAGGACTGCAAGAAAAATTAAAGAACAGAAAAGTATAGCGATTTCAAGGTGTGTGAGAAGATAAAAAAACAGACGAAGAACGAGGAAACGTCTCCTTCCAAATCCCAAAAGATTAACTTGATTATTAATAAAAGAAAGAAAGAAAGAAAGATGATGACGAGGATGACGATGATGAAAACTGTGTGGGGTTGAAATTGAGGGGTTCCTTTGTTGTTCAATTCAATAATAAATATCTCCTTGTCTTTTTCATACTCCTGTGTGTATTTCCACTTCTTTTCTTCCATTTTAATTTCTGTTTTTCTTTTCTTTTTATGTGGTTGGATGCAAGAGTTTGAAGATAAAGCAATTAAATTGCCAAGGAACACAGAGCCAACCACTACAATACACCTACTTTAATGCTCAAAAAGTTTGCATCTAATTATATGCCAAAAGAGATTAATATTTATACAAATATACCTCCGTTCTAGTATCGATATATATGCAGGTCTATCCCATATAACATCAAATCATATACTCTTATACAGTATGACTCCTTAGGGAAGATCGGTTTTCCTCTGCTTTAATACTCAACTACATCTAGATTGAATTTAAGAGCAACTTGAAAAAAATTTCACCAACATATATAAACTGGGTGCACAGATACTAAAATTGTCAAATCTGATGCATATCATTCATGTCTAATTTGCAAAATTCAACAGTGGGTCCAAGTCCTGATCAAATGCATTCCAAAATACAAGGGCCTACCTTTAATTTTTCCTATTTTTTTGTTATTACATGGATATTTATTTTGGTGTTGAAGAATCAATACCTACCATGCACCAGCAAATGATAAAAGCTAGTTTGTATCTAGCTCAATTTGTTTGCAGTAACTGGTATTTCCTCTCCACCACTTTGCGTCTTTTTCCTATTATTCTTTTCTACTTTTTTAAGCACCTCTTCAAAACTCCATAGCACCCTAACTTGATGTGGAGGCGGAAAACAAAAAAGGGTTACTAGAAAAATTAGAAAATCATTTTAAAAGGTAACAATAAAGACACAGAAGGAGGTTTTGGAAGCTATATAAGGCCACTGTCTTAAATCTTCCATCACCATCAGAGACTATGACTGTAAAAGCTTCGATGGGAATGTGACTGGTATTTAAACCAGGTCACACTCGCTAATCGAAATCTGGTAAACAAATGGGTAACCGAAACAGAAAATTTAATATATTTCACGTACTAATTTTTCCAAGTCATTCAGTCAATTCATGCTTTCCCAAGCTTCTTTAATCAAAACCTGGTAAGAGCTTGGAAATCTTTTTTCCTGTCAGGCAGACACTTCACTAATTTCACCACTGCGGAAAGCTGCCACAAAAAGTGCGCTTATCCCACCAATCTAAAGTACCCATCAAGTCTTGAATAACCTCAGAAGCTATGGATTGGGCAATGTCTTTTGTGATAGATATCAGTCTGTCCAATCCTTGTTGAGAGTAGCACAAAAGCTGACTTTCTCAGTCATGTTGTGTACACTGCATAGATTCTACGACTAACAAAGGTGACATTTATGCTTTGCAAGAGTAATATGCGCCATGTACAATCATGAAACTGATGCAGTACTCGTGGAATTGAATGTCTTTCCCCTACGTTCTACGCTATAATTGTCCGTGAAGTTTCATCAACGCCAGGATTTAGGTTCGCACAAATTAGACTTTCGTAAGAACATTTTCACATGTATAATCATTTAACTATTGTTTTCCCAAGTGCATCCTCCCCTCACTCCCCTCAATTTTTCCTCATCATCTTTCTAAACAATAGGATTAGTGAGAACTAATAATTTAATTAGCTACTAAATTGTGTGTTAGAAGGTGAAACCATCAAATCTACCACATGAATTGTCCATGTCAAGAAACATATGCATATATTAATGCAAAGCAGACGCTACTCATGCATCTAAAAGTCAAATCCCTATTTTGTATCTAGCGACAGAGCATATTTTTCTAGTATTATTCCTCTTAATTGATGATCGGGTTAGAAAATATGGACAGGAAGTTTCCATAATGGGATCGAGTTAGATAGCAAAGTTCCTGACCCTTATTATGTACGATGGTGACTTTTGATACCTTTCATAAAATCGATTCAAATAACAACTTTGAAGGGTGTTCACTTTAATATGATATGGTTGTTATTGTTAATTCATTGTTTTCTTAGTCCATGTCGCTGTTTTGGCAATACTCTCAAATCTAAATCTTCATCAACATTACATTTGTTTAAAACCCTAGTACATGCTCGTACTCATATGTTCCCTAAGTGGTTAATCAGTCAATTGCATAACATTTTCTTAGTGGAACACACCACATCAGTTCCAGGCAAAGCTCTTCCATTGCATTCCATCGATCCCACTAGATCCAATATTGTATAAATCCTTCTCTCTCGGAAGAGTATTTGGAAAAAGGTAAATATATTTCAAGCTAGTAAGTGGTGATGATCTTTTAATGTGACTAGCCTCATAGCATTTGTTTTCTTGTGTCAGTTTTAAGGAAATCCAAAGAGAAAATGACCAGTACTAATTAAAGACGAAAACACTTGAATGGATACATATTTTGTTACTACAATACGTAATATTATATTCGCATAAACATATTTTGTGTGAAAAGGTCATAATTGCATCATCGTCATCATAAACATCATCATCACCTCGTTGATTTCTGTTTATTTTTTTTTTGGTAAATGTTGATTTCTGTTTAATGATGCATATATATATATCCGAATAATATATAAGAGCCATTCCTTTATATGACACAGTCGATGAAGTGAGGACATGTGGACCACTCTTACTAATCTTCACCATTACGTTGGTGACTTGTCTCTTAAATGGGTCATCACCAAATTGAGAGCAAATAAAGCGAAAGAAGCCAACTAGATATTTTTCCAACTGCTAAAGTGAATTCAATATAGGGTCAAGAACAGAGAAAATTGCTTAGTGGAGAGGCATCCTTTCGGCAAGTTCTCTTTAACACACTCCAGTATACTCCTTTCCTTTGTTAAGGCTCTTTGATCTTCTTCAACGAAGCGGTCGTAATACGTAATTTTCTCTTCTTCAACGAAGCGGTCGTAATACGTAATTTTCTTATATCACAACAACAACATTCACAAAAAGATATTTATTGGAAGAAGAAGTAATCATTGAAACACCTTCCACTATATTTGTGAGTTGGCAATATGAAATCACAATTTAAAGGAATTTATTTGTTTGTAACGAATACACTTTCTGAAAAGCACAAAGTGGGCCCAGAAGACAGCAAAGAAGTAGCATGCACCCAATAACAAGACCCGAAATGTACCAATTATCACAATACTGAAAAAACACTTTATTAAATATTTCCACCAAGCTGATTATTAAGCAATTAATCACCAACACTTAAAATACCCTCTTCCAGGATCATATTACGAAAATATCTTCTAAAATGCCTGTAAAATTCTCGAAAGTGGTATTTTGGATTCATGGCGCTACTCGATCGGTGCCTAGCTTGTTTCCAATAATTATGTGCTTTCCGAAAGAAATGCAAAAGGTGTTAGGTGGGTATCCTCATCCAAAATCCTATTCTACCTTTTTTTCTTGACATTATTTTTTATTTGCTACGAAACTAACAATGTCGAGAATTTTGTCATAATCAAACTTTAACTATTAGATCCTACTTGTTGCAAAACACTCTCATTATTAGACAACATTCAAAAGAGATTCCATTAGTAAGGTTAATATTAATCCCACTCAATGCTTGTTGGCCACCAACAATAGAGAAGTAGCTTTCACTTTGGGGATGGACAACTCCAACATTTAAAAGAGGTCTTCGGTATTTTTAGTCCTTTTTGTTGTCTTATTCATTAAGGTATTATTCCAATGAACTTCTAAATTAACTATTGATTAGTTCTGATTATAGAATTAATACTAAAATAAAAACTCCTCCAACGACTGAGTCAAGCTCTTTGTAATACGAATGGACCATGTGTGGAATTTAGCAGCTAGAAATGAATTTTAAAGAACTATAGGGGTGTAGTAGTTTCGTAAAAATCTTTGATTTACCACAGTCATTCTAGCATAATCAAAAAAAAATTAAACGTACAAATATAAATCAACACTAAAATTTGGTAACGCAGTTTAGCACGTTTTATCCACGTCTGTAGGGCCTTCACTCAGCTTAATTCTTTCACTAACGACAATAGTTTTATACAAGACTTTACTGAGCCAACATTACTCAACCTTTGACACTATCTCTCGTCCTTATAACCCATGAAAGAATTTCATACCCAATAACACGATTGACTCGTATTAACCTCAACATATGATTATTCTCAACAATCTTTTAATGAAAGAACACTCAATAAATAACTCAAGTGGTTAAAAAAAAATTCAACATAAATAAGAACACTTGAGAAAGAACAAAAAGCCAACTTCCCTAGATATGCCGCTTCATCAACGAAAGAATGAGAATTTGTCCATCAAAAGATCTACTATGAGGCTTCAATATCGTCACTAAAAATTCTATGCACAACAATCACAAAACGTCTCAAATCAACAAACGTTTCTTCACCGAAACGTCATACACGAAGGGCTACAAAAGCACCAAGGTTGCTGGAAGTTTGTCACATAAAAATCACTATCATCGACAGACCAAAAATCCCCCACCATGGACAGAAAACACAACACCTTTATCAAGAGAAATAACAGTTGTAAGAACACTTGATCAACAACAACAACAACACGCCAAATAAAAACAAGCACAAAATCATTCAGCCCAGGTGACATGATCCACATAAAAGTTTGCAACAAATGGAGTTCAATCTTCATACAATCAGCTCATTAGACATATCTAAGATATTGCACTCAAAATCTCAGCTGCAAAAATTTCAAAATCCACCCTCAATTGACATTGACGAATAGACAAATACATAGCTGAATCACACACCTGCCAAGATACATTAATCACTGTTAAGTCAATTAAAATGCATATTTGTTGGACTTAATATTTATTGATTTGAGAAATTGGTATTTATAAATTGATGGAATTAATTGTTAAATGTTCACAGGTGGTTTCCAATGCCGTAAAGACGAAAAAG
>JAOTBA010000005.1:32164430-32176373 GCA_025629845.1 Erythroxylum squamatum
TTAATAAATATAATTAAATTTAAAATATATTTTTAAAATATATAAATTTCAAATAAATTTTGATTTAATAATAAAAATATATATAATAAATATTAGTTTATAAATAATAATTTTTAAATTTTTATTTTAAAAAATAAAATATTTTATTAATACTTTATTAATAAATATTATATAAAATATTTAAATAAATTTAAATAAAAATAATTCATTTTAAGTTTTATTTAATTTATAATTATTATTACTAATAAAAATATTTATTATTATTTTAAAAACTAAAAAAAAAGGCGGGAGGGAGAGACGGAGATTTTGGAAATTTTTGAAAATTTTGCAAAAAAGTTTTCTAATTTTTTAAAATTTTCGGTACTAACCGGTATTTGACCAGTATTTTGCATACCAACCGGTACATCCGAAACGAACCGGTACCTACCGGTATTTAAACCCGGTACAACCGACCTTTTATAGCGTATCGGTTTTGGTACGGTACAGTACGTACCGGTCGGTACGGTCTGATATTCAAAATCCTGCTTAGAACTCTTCAGAAGATAGAGTTTTATCTTGATATAATCTCTAAATTATCCAAGATATCTTTTTAATTTTATCCTTCATGACAACTATAATCAACCAATGAAATTCAAGATAGCAGATTTTATTTTATCCCACTTTGATTTAAATTTTAAACTCATCAATATTATCTTGGATGTCCAATTATCATCGAAACTAAATAATAAGATATGTACTATATATCTTAACAGAATTGATTGATATATGTTCGGTGCTCAAACTATTGGAAAATATATTATGTGGATAAGGGAACAATCTCGTTAAGAACCAAAAACAAATCTTGTGACTTTATTTTATATCAACATAATGCTCATTTTCACCAATGCTTCCTTAATCATTGGCTTGATTCTCGCCCATTAACTTTTTCTTTCTTAAGTTCTTAAATCTTAAGGTGCCAAGTCATACTGCTGCTACTCATGTCGGCTACTCATTTTAGATAATACTGTTAATGTCAACTTTCATTGAATTACTAGCTTCAAACTTTGCCTATTTAATGCTTGAGTATGCATTTCGACGGCACTGGTAAGATTTGAGTTCACACTTTGGTGCTTCAGAGAGCCATTCTGCTAATATATATGTATACTCATGCTAAAGGAACTTTAATTAATTAGTATATCTAAAAGTGAATTGACTGTCTTTGGCAATTACGGCTTGCTGATTTGATTGAAGCTTTCCGTGTTGTTTGATTACTACAGGATGATTCTCATTAGACTCATTACAGGAGGACCTCTTCTATATGACCTGTGCTTACCTATACTATTTATTATGAGCCATATATTTGATTTATTTATTGTAAAATGTGTGACTAATAATGAATGACACAGACTTGGCATACGACATATGAAACAAAGATCTCCTCCCCTATTATCGGATACATATTTGCCAAATAATATATTGTTGTCTTCTTTTATTTTTGTAAACATAAATTACGAGGTCAAATGTTGTGATTATGGCCATAATTAATAATTGTTATGTGAAAAAATCTGATATAAAAATTTTTGTCAATCAAAGTCTTTCTGGAAAAAATTATCTGCACATAATTCTACCTTCTCGAATCGTTCTATATAAAAAATAAAATAAAACACTTGCCTCTGGATCTTTCTATCGAGCTGTGCCGTCTCAACAGAAAACAGTAGCCATAAACAATATGTACGGTTGCATTGCCAACAAGAACTGATGTCACAAGGACCTTAATATTGGCTACCCCTAGCTACATGATAGAGATGTCTACCAATTGTTGCCCAACTACTACTACCTGTTCACTTGCAGACGTTGTTCTGTTGAAATTTCGGTTAACTATTAGCGGTTAACAGTTAAGTGTTCGCTTTACGGTTTGTGCCCGTTAACGCTAAGCGAGCACCTTGGGTCCATTTCAGAGCTTTCCAGATTTATTATTTAATTTTAATATTAGTCACTAATAAGAATTATAATTCATTATTATAAATTTAATTTCCAATTTTATAATTATTTTTTATTTTTAAAATTATTTTGATAACTATTCAATTAATGTAATTTAAATTTAAATATGTTAAAATGATTAAATTTAAGTATACATTAGTTGTTAATTTATAATAAGTTTATAAATATATTAAAATTTTCTTAATAGTTAGTCAATAAATATTATCTAAGAGATTAAATAAAATTATTTACTTAAAATTTATAAAATTAATTTATTTTTAAATTTTATTTAATATTTGGTTATTGTCAGTAATCAATATATAATTATGCTAATATTAACATTTAAATGAATTTAAAAATAGAAATAAGAAATAGAAATTAAAATTAAAAATTAAAAATTAAAAATTAAAAATTAAAAATCTCAAAAAATAAAAATCAAACTTATTGGCCTCTAGGAAATTAATATACGTAAGGTGATTCATGTACAGTATATATTGTAATATGGCCTTGGGTGAGTTCTTGTTTTAAGAGTACAACAATCATAATGTAGATAAAGTAGATGCAGCTGGAGGCTGAAGTTAATAGTCAAATCAAATATGGCATTTGAAGGGAATTGTTTATTTTTATTTTTAAAAATTTTAATTTAATTTTTTTCGCTTTTATAACTTATAAAGATTATAAAAATTGATTTTTATTTTTATAATTTAATTATATGATATTGATTATTAATTATTGTAATTTTATAATTATTTAAAATAAAATAATTTAATCTACTAAATAATGTGTTTTTTTAAAAATAAAAATCAAACTAAACGGCCTCTAAGAAATTAATACACGTAAGCTAATAATCAATGTTGGAGACTAACGACCACCAAATTAAATTTAACCCAATTTCCTACCTCAGATCCAACGGTATCAAGAAAGGCCACGTCACGTAGCTATTAAAAGAAGCGGAAAGTTAGGCACGCTGAGCTGGTCCCACCGCGACTGTCTCACGTGCCACCCACCTGCTTTCCGTGGACCCCAATACCCAATGCTCACTGTGTACACGCGTATAAATGACTCTCTTTTTTTCCAAAAACACTTTTTTTGCTTTTTCTTGAATTTTTTAAATGACGAAGATTCGCCCCTCTTTACCTTTTATCTACACCGTGGCTCCCACCACCCAATCAAAACTTCCACAGTTTGATGGGCCCCACGTGGCCATAAGTCAAGAAAGTAACGAATAAGAGGAGAGTCTGGGTCTCGGGGGCAACTACTGCTTGCCTTCTAACTTTAAATGCCCTATCTTCAAAGCTTGTCGTTGTCGGGCTTTGGATTGATAAGGACACGTGTCTCTTCATCTTACCGCCTTCTCACCTATTTGTCCCCTCTAACATTTGTCCCTTGTACGTCTTATTATGAGAAAATGACCGTTTAACCCCTTTCCCTAGGAAAAAATTATTTATTTATTTCAGGTTTTAAAATGGAAAAAAGGAAAAGTAAAATGAACCCGCTCTTTTAAGTCGCTTTCATGAATTGCACGAGTGTGTCCTTTTCACGACGATCATCACCGTCTGACTATTGGAGGAATATTACGTGATAAAGATCAAACGGCCGAGGTTCGACCACAAGATGACGAGTTGTACCGTGTTGCGTGTAGGCAGGCGATTTGATTGTGACGTAAGTCGTGCGCAGCCCCTGCACCTGTTTCGGGAGAGCGACAAAAATCTACTGTTGATATCATCTCGAGTTCAAACGTGAATTTGGACTGGACTGTGAAAACCTGAAGCACTGGAGGCGCGTTTCAAACACGAACCAATTAGGAGAGATGTTAGAAATATACGATGTTGAGGCGAGTGACAAGACACATAGGTACCCTGCAACACTGACTCTGGTGGAGGATCTTCCATGAATAGAAACGGAGAAGGCATCTCTGATGGTAAGGCCTCAGGCTCAGGACACTCACAACGCAATAATATAACTATATAAAAGGGGAGAAAAAAAAACTATATATGGAACTTGCTTACTGTTAACATCAAGGTTTAGACTAAGAAAGAGATCTACCTTTGCAAAACCCCCCCCAAAAAAAAGGAAGTTATGGTACTGTTAACATTTGAAAAGATCCTTCTTTATTAACATTTACAAAATGATCATAGATAAAGAAAACATATTATACACGTTCTGAAGAGTCTGCAAATAATGAGTTCATCCTGCGGCAACTCTGAAAACTTAAGAATGTGGTGGACGTTTGCTAGGGCAGCAACAAGGCCACATGATACATGCCTATACGGCCCTAATTAAGCCGACAGTGGACCACCAAAAGCTAGCTGGTGCATGTTTGGAACTTGGAAAAACCAAAGTAGGCTGGCTCTTTTGCTTTGCGCTTCCCCAATTAATAAAAGCCAACAAAAGTCGTTGTAGGCTTACAATGGTTGCATTAAGATTGTACCACCCATCATTTATCCTCCATATATGAGGATTAGCGATATCTAATCACAATAATGCATGTCTCTTTTTACATTTAATTAGGTATGAGAAACAAGTTATTACTTGTTAGCCCACCACTAATCAGTTTCTTATCATCAATAGTTTGATTGAGCAAAAGCGCGAAATAATGGTTCTCACTACAATCATCGATTCACTTAATTAGTTGGCTCTGATGACATCACTTGTTAACGAACGTTTCCATGCATAATTTAACACGAGAGTACGTGTTTGACTGAGTATTACTTGTTTAATTTCTCGAATTTTTATGTGTTCCTTTCATTTCAACCAAACTTTGTATCGAGCATGGCGATCTTCCTTTATACATGGGCAGCTATGTTGAACATGTGTTTTGATTAGCTTGACTTTGTTGTTTATAAAACTCCTAAATTTATGAAGTAGAGACGTGGCCGTGTTATGTCCACAGCTAAGCCAAGTTGTCTTTTAGGCAGGACAAGAGTCGCCCGTAATCTTTTTCTTGCCCTTCCCTTCTTCTCAATAATAGAAGCAACGAATGATCCAAAACACTATTACTCAAAGACCTTTCAACATTAGGAGGGTCCATTAGTAACGTGAGAAGACCTAACAAGCCTAGGTAAAATCTTAGCTACTTTATATGTGATGATTTTCCTTAATTTGTAACAACAATTACAAAAATAATAAAAGTAAGAGAAATTGCTAGACTGTCATGTCCAAAAAGGAATTGGATTGTGACGTCAGAATTGTTAATTCTAAGTTTAAATTATTTGTTCTCATTACTTTATTTTTAGAACATTTATTCACCTATTTTTATAAGTCCTATTTATTAAATGAATAGATACTCAAATATCGTGCGCTTTATTTCCCCTCTAAAGAACTTAGGAAGAAATATATACAATTATTGTTTTTTTTTTGAAAGATATACAATTATTGTTATATGAGTGAAAAGATTGATATGGACAATTCATCAACACATACAGGAAATCATAGTACAAAAGGAGATCAGGAGCCACCATTTTCTTTTCCCCATTATAGGATAGAGGGCAATCAAATCTGGAGGACCCACAAGAGTCAAACAAACGAGTAGGCTTCAATCCAATGGATCGCTAGTGACATACAACAATGTCCAACCCAGTTCATGTTCCCAAGTCATAACTAGCTTTAAAATAAGTTATAAAAATGCCAACTTTTCTTTTTATGGTCATGTATTATTTTAGTCATGATACTGATACATGGGTAAGTTTATTTGATCAGGACTATATATATATCTATATAAGATTTGCTGGGGAGACTAGTTTGGTGCCTCACAAAGTATAGACAATTCTGTCGTCTATAATTCACTTCACTATCAGAAAGATCATCTACGTACCTTTTCAGTCAGTCTCCTACTGTGTTTCTTCTCAATGATATATTTATTGTAAAAGAACTAGATAACATGACATATTTTGCACGCATTCTAAATAGTAAACATCGACTTGTTCAAGTTTCTTGCAGGTGAAGAGGAGTTGGAAGCAGACGTTTCCTTTCCGTATACGGTGTATTAGACCCATAAACATAAGGTAAGACAGCGACATTTTTTTCTTGGAAAGATGAAAAGCAGCTCTAGCATTCGTTGATCTCTATTATTTTACCTTACAAATAGCAGGTTGTAAGGGAAGTTAAAAAGGGCGAGTAACCCACCACCATCTGTCAAGATGCTAGAAGTGAAATCATGATACGGAGGCAATGGGGTCTTTCGGGTCCTTTTAACAAAACTTAGTTTCTTTTGCTGTTGATGTTGTTATCTGTGTTGTTGCTGGACAATCATGAGGTTCCCAATTACTGTATATATAGAGGGAAGTGGCAAGTATCCCTACATGTTTCCTCTTCCTCACATTTAACCTTTTTCTCCAATTCCAAGCCCATTTCCTCATTTAATTCTTCCATTTTGTATTCAAAAGTTCATTCCTGCACTATAAGCATATATAATTATATAGTGACTGAAAGAGCTTTCACTTGAAGTTGATGGCAAGTCTTATGACTGGTAGAACTTTTGCCGGTGGATGAGAAAACGGACCACCAGCATTAGGGATAAGGTGCCTTTCTATGTCCTGATAACTTGGACCACTTAAGATGGCCCATACGCCTTTAACATCAATTGAATGGACCAGCCCGTGTCCCTCTTTCTATTTCTTCAAAACAGTGTGGTGTCTCTGTTTTCTCCACTACACAACAAAGATAGGCTTTCATCATTACTGACACTTCAGCAGCTACTAAAAAATGGTGACTCGGGTCATCCATGGCAGTTGTTAAGAATGCCCCGATCACATACACATTCGACTTCAGGAGGTACTAAAAAAATGCCGTTGTTCAGACTTACCCAAGTCCTAGATTGAGTTTTAGGACTCCCCCAGCAAGCTCATCTACATTTTTTGTCATAAATCCATTTGAACGCTTGTACCTAAGGAGCATTACGCTGTTATCAAGTTCAAATATTTTCCAATTTAACTTCTTTTAGTTCGGTAATAAAGTGTGTAAAGTCAAATCTTTATTATACTAATGATAGTGAATTTTCTCTGAAGTGAACAGTGTCTGTGTTTCATCCTCTTCTACATTCGACATTACCGTAACCTCCAAGGGCGCTACTGGGGCATGCATGGAGCTCCCTGACATTGATGAACAGACCTCTAAGCGTGTTCGAACTCGAAAGCGTGACGATGAAGATGTGCTCTGTTTGAAACCGAGCTACAGCTCCGCTGTTGCAGGGTCTCGGTCGACGCCTCACGCCTCCAGTTGGCCCGATGAAGACCCCATCAAAATAGAGGAAGGTGATATCGTCCAGCTTCCCGGGGACGTCGCTGGGGGTTTTCAACTCTCCCAGTCGCTGCGCACTAAGCTAGATAACCGCTGGACCAACACTGTCGTGGTCAAATTGCTCGGTCGCTGGATTGGTTTTCGAACGTTCAGCTCGCGACTTCAGGCGCAATGGCAACCCCGCGGCGCTATCAAACTCATTGATCTGGAACACGACTTCGTCCTGGCTCGCTTCAAGGAAGACGAAGACTATATGCGCGTTTTAACTCAGGGCCCGTGGATCGTCTTTGGACAGGCGGTGGCCGTGCAGCGATGGTTCCCGACTTTCAGCCCTCCCTCGCGACGCTGGACAAGGTAGTGGTCTGGATACGTTTTCCCGAGCTGTCCATAGCCCTGTATCACCCCCAAATTCTCGCTGCATTGGGTAACATCGTCGGCCACACCGTGAAGATAGATGAGACCACCCTGCAGGTTCAACGTGGAAAATATGCGAGAGTTGCTGTCAAGGCTGATTTGAGCAAGCCCTTATGTCATTCAGTCGAACTGGATGGGGTGATGTTGAGGGTTGCCTATGAGGGGGTGCCACAAATGTGCTTCATTTGTGGCATGGTCGGCCATGCCGACGCCATCTGCCTGAAACGCCCTCCCTCGTCCGAACCTAGCACCAAAGCCATGCAGCCGGCAGGTACCGCTACTGCTACGATGGGCGAGACGACCCCTCACGCTGCTACTGGACGTCGAACTCCAGTTGAGAAGATGACTGTCGCCGATGCAGGAAGGAGCACCGTGGACGACACTCCCACCGGCTACGGCCCCTGGACGATTGTTCAACGTAAACCGCAACACAGACGTCCGGCGTCTCGACAGTCGAAGATGGGACGTGCCCAGGCCAACGGCTCCGTAAGGGGCTCACGTTTTTCCATTTTGTCAGAGACAGAAAATAGGGGTGAAGTGACGGGGCCGGTTCCACGGGAACCAAGGAGTACTAATCCAGTTGGGTTTGGACAGGTCTTTCAACTGTCCAGTTTCATGGCAAAGGGCAAACAAATCGACAAAGGGCCAGTCTTTTCCGCACATGGGCCCTACCGTCCATCCACAAGGAGTCAGAAAAGTTAGAAAAAATCTCCCGTCCTCAAACACGTGGGTGAAAGCTCTGGGGGGCCGGTCCACCTGGAACCGGGATCCTCAAGTTTGACCCCCATTCCGTTAAAACCCTCCATCCACGAAAACCACTTAACCATTGTGATTCCCTCCCATTCGGAAATGATTTGTGACCCTGCAACTCCTCGAGGTTCGAGAACTGCGGGGCGCAGACCACTTGCACCCGATAGACGGTATTGAAACCCAAGAGACCCGGACTGTCATGGAAGATAGTTCCGCCTTTCATCCGAACGACCCGCCCACGCTCAAGGTGGAGCTGAGGGCACAGGTCGAACCGCCCCATACGGTCTCGGATACAGCTACGGTCTTGGATACGGCTATGGAACCAATTCAGCACGTTGAGGGTCCACTTGGCGGCCCTTTGGGAGGTACCCCCTACTCCTGTGTAGAGTAGGCTCGACTTTTGTTGGTTTTTATGTCTATTCTAATTTGGAATTGTTAAGGAGCAGGGGGTCTCGGTTTCAGACTGTCCTGCGAAATCACCTTCGGCAGTATAAGCCGGGTATCCTCATCTTACTCGAACCCAGAATTAGTGGTTCTCGGGCGACCGCTGTTATCGATAAGTTAAGGTTTGATTACTATTTTCGAATCAAAGCCGATGGCTTTTTGGGCGGGATCTGGCTATTATGGAAGGACATTTACGATATATCCATCATCATAGCTCATCGCCAATTTCTTCATACTACGATTAAGTACGCGTCAGGATCGATAGATTTTACTGTGGTTTATGCCAGTCCTTAAGTTTCGACCCAAAACATTCTCTGGCCCCTCCTGAATTGGATTGGCCAGTCTACGCCCCGCCCCTGGCTTATCGGTGGAGACTTTAACGCAAAGCTGGAAATCTCGGACAAGCGTGGGGGCGTCTCTTCCACGAGGATTGTTAACCATAGGTTGGCCTTCACGATCTGGGTTATGTGGGATCCAAATTTACGTGGCGGCGAGGCGTGATCCAAGCTCGCCTGGATTGTATGTTGGGATCAATGGCGTGGCTGCACGCTTTCCCAGCAACGACGACTCACCATCTTCCTTTTTTAGGGTCCGATCATCGGTCGTTGTTAATTCACATCGCTCCCCAGGCTCCCCGACAATGAGGTTCCCCGATGTTTAGATTCCAAAATGCTTGGCTGACTCACCCTGAATTTCCGGACGTGGTTGCTACGCATTGGCTCCCGAGGCAGCAACCATGTGATAGGCTTTAGCTAAATTTTCAGAGCACCTCCGGAGTTAGAACCGCACGAATTTTGGCAATATTTTCTCTCGGAAGAAAAGGTTATTATCTCGGTTGGAGGGCATTCAACGAACTATGGGGGTTGAACACAGGGACAATCTTTTACACTTGGAAAATTAGCTGAGCGGGGAACTGATGCAGACACTTTTTGAGGAGGAGATTTTTTGGCATCAAACGGCCAGGTGTGACTGGCTCTCCCGGGAGGATAGGAATACCAAATACTACCATGCTCTCACTCTCTCCCGGTGTAAGAAACTGCGAATCTAGCGCCTTATTAACTCCGAGGGTATTTTGATCTCTAATCTTGTGCAATTAGGACTTGAAGCTCGGTCTTTCTTTGCCAAACTTTACTTGAACGAGGACATCCCGATTCGTCCTTTTCCACTTTCCGGCTGATTCCCTCAGCTTTCTGAAGCTCGGCTTCATATGCTCTCGCAGCCTCTCCATGAGCTGGAGATCAGGACGGCGGTCTTTGATATGAATCCGAATAAAGCCCCTAGCATCGATGGTTTTAATGCGCTTTTTTTTCCAGAAGCAATGGGAGCTCATCGGGCCCACAGTGACTGAGTACATCAACGAAGTTTTCTCTTTACACCGTTGGGACAAGGACCTAAATCATACTGTCTTGGTCCTGATCCCTAAAATCCCATCCCCTTTGAATCTCACTCAGTTTTGTCCGATTAGCCTCTGCACTGTTCTCTACAAGATCATCTCGAAAATTATGGTGAACAAAATGAAATGCCATATGGACTACTTGGTGGGAGGCCAACAATGCAGCTTTGTTCCAGGCCAGCAGATTACTGACAACATCATTATAGTTCAGGAAGTTATTCATTCCATACACAAAAAGATGGGTAAAACCGACTATTTTGCTATTAAGGTAGATCTGGAGAAAGCTTACGATCAACTTCACTGGGATTTCCTTCAACAAACCATTCAGGATATTGGCTTTTCTGAGTCTTTCACCACGCTAGTTATGCAATGTGTGACGATGGTGTCGATGCAAGTTGATTGGCAAGGTCAACTGACGGATCATTTTACTCCTACCCGTGGCCTTAAGCAAGGCGATCCGCTCTCCCCTTACCTGTTTGTTCTGTGCATGGAACGACTGGGTTAGTCTATATCACAGGCAGTGGGCCAAGGGCAATGGAAACCGGTCAAGCTGAGTTGTACCGGCCCTCCTATTTCCAATCTTTTTTCGCCGATGATCTTATTCTTTTCGCTGAAGCGGAGGATTCTCAGACGCAAGTTGTTGCTCGGACTTTGGAAGTGTTTTGCCAGGCCTCAGGGCAAAAAGTTAATACAAACAAAACGAGGATCTATTTTTCCTAGAATGTCGGCCCCCATACCGCCCGTCGCATTAGTCAAACCCTTCACATCCCCTGCACGACCAATCTTGGGAAATGCTTAGGGGTGCCACTGCTTCATGAATGCTCCTCGAGACATACGTATCAATATACCCTTGACAGCGTTCAGAACAAACTTGCGAGCTGGAGAGCCAAAACGTTGTCCATGGCAGGGAGGGTTACTCTGACTCAGTCCGTTCTGTTGTTGCTTCCCATTTATACGATGCAAACGGTTCAGCCTCCCGAGGTGTTTGTGTGACGACCTGGAGCGTCTCATGCGGAATTTTCTTTGGGAAACTACGGATGATCAAAAGAAAATTCATCTGGTTAATTGGGCCACAGTTTGCACTCCAAAGACCGAAGGGGGTTTGGGGCTAAAACGCATCCGATCCACCAATGATGCTCTTTTGACAAAACTAGATTAGGCCTTGATCAATCAGCCCACAACTCTATGGGTCCAAATTGTTAAGGCCAAATATCGCTTAGGCCCTCACCCACTCCACGAGCGCATCTGTAACACCCCACTCCCGCGTGACCCGAACCCGATATCGTTGGTGATATCTGAGTCCGTGTCCCATAAGGGTGGCGTACTACATCAGTCGGTCAAAACTCAGTATACGATTTTTTTTTTGACATTTCATCACACACTGCCCAATCTCCAAGGGTATGCTTATCATCAGTATCAGATTCCTCAATTATTCATATAGTTCTTTTTACTTTTCAACACTTTCAAACACATTCCGTCTATAATCATAGTCATCAATTACTACCATTTGCTTACCTCGCATAAATCCCTATTAGGGTCTTGTTGACTTTAACAGACATCATTCAACTTTTTCATTGAGTCCACAATTAGTGTATTTGCAATCCCTTAATGAAGGTAACACTACATCACGTCATTGTCAGTTTCCCTTTAGGACTTCTTGTCTCCACTAATTTTCTCTTTTCAATTGATTTCCTTTAATTCACATCGACATATGCCAATGCCTAGTCATTCATACTTGTACCTCC
>JAOTBA010000005.1:32188200-32198936 GCA_025629845.1 Erythroxylum squamatum
TTAACAAGGTTTTAAGAAATGGAGTTCATTGATTAAAACCTTGGACTTAAAGAGTTCTTTAAGGTTTACCATTTGAAACTTAGTGATTTGCACTCCCATCTAAAATTGATTTTGAACTATGATAGCCAAAGCTTATTTTCAAGAGGATACTATCACCATTTGATCATTGTCTTTATCTTTCTGTTTTCCATTCCCAAAAATCCAAAAAATACTTTTTACACATTTTTCTTACAATTCAATTCAATTCAATTAAGGTTCCCAAAGATCAAAACCCCCTTCTTACTAATTTAACTTGCATTTCATGACATATAGGTTAGCTTAGGTCCATTCATTTAGGTTCCGATTAAGTGAGACGACCCGAGGTTGCATCCTATATTGCAATTCTTGGTTTTTATTTTTGATTTGACCTCCAAGGGAAAGAACTGAGGTCTGAATCATATACGGAGGGAGATCTCGTGTGAGACCCGATTGTTTATTAGAAGGTTTAAGAACTTATTAGGTTGTGGGCTAATTGTTAATCGAGAGATGACATTTTCGATAAATCAACTTAATTAGGGTTATTAATTAGGCTTAGTGATTATAACTCGAGAGAGAGTAATCCACCCTTTGATAGTCTAGAACCAACACCACATTAACACAAAATTGATTAGGTTAGCATTGGTGATAGGATCAATCATTTTCTTATAATTTGGTAATTTTTCTTGTGTGATTTTTCATTGTGAATTGGTGGTGCTCAATATTATACTTCTTTTGTATTAATCTTACAAATTAACTTTCTATTAATCATCTTCACGTGTTTATTTTTTCGTTTAGTTTTAATTTTCATTTTAATAATTCTTTAGGCCTTAGATAATTTAAAATTAGATTAGTTTGACAACTCCTTGAGGGATCGATATCTCACATACTATACCCACAACCTATGTGCTTGCACTATATTGAGGGTTTTAAATAGATTAAAACTTGCCTCAACAAGTTTTTGGCGCCATTGCCTGGTAGTTAGTATGATTAGTTTAAATTTTCTAGTCTAAGGAATGTTCACCATCTTTTGTAATTGTTGTATCCAATCACAATAAATTAATTAAAAATGAAAAAGGGGGGAAGAAACAAGAGAAGTAAGTTTTGGCGCAAAGTAGAAGACACATCAATTTGGATATCACAAGGCAACAATAAGGAATCCGCAAAAGTTAAATGTCAAGAAGAGATAGAAAGAAAGATGACAAAGGAAACACATTATAGAGAGAAAAGAACCTTTGCGGATGTCAATGAGGCACAATTTGGTCGGGAAAGTCATCATCCTTATTTGAACACGTACAATCCAAGTTGACAGAACTACCCAAATTTTTGTTGGTCTAACAATGTAAGGACTCACATGGGACATCAAGACCAATTAGGATTTCAGCAAGATGAGTCCAGTTCATGAGATTCTAAATTGGACAAGATCATAGATAAGCTCATGAACATGGAAGAGTCCCAGAACAGACAGGAAGAGAAGTTTGAGTAAGTAACGGAATACCATGCCTCTTCTATTCACAATCTAAAGCTTCAAATGAGACAACTTTCCCATGAATTTTGCAAAAGAAGTGTAGAAAATTATCTGAGGAACATTGAAGTACATCAAAGAGAGCAATGTAAGGTTATCAAACTTAGGAGTAAGAAAGAGCTAAAAAAACCAGCGAAAAAACAAGCGGAATCTCACCTTGTAGAAGACCAAGAGAAGAAGAAGGAGGGTGACTTATTTAGGAGAATTGAAGTGGACGAATCTTTAGAAGCAAGAAGAAGAAGAACATATGACAATGGACATAGAGCTTGAAGAATATAAGGAAGTCTCTATTCATAGAGTGAAATAAGAAGAGGATACGAGGGTGGCTAAGGAAGAACAAGAAGAGATCGCCCTTTTACAGGACAAATTGCTAGATTTAATGGAAGATTCAACGAGTTTCATTATTCCCTATTTGATTGATAGTTTGTTAGTAAAAAGGACATTACTGAACTTAATTGGTTTTCTTAATTTATCAATATTAACCTTTTGATTATCTTAAAATTTGTAGCTTATTTACAAGCTACAAAACTGAAATTGGGCAACAAGGGTGGAAGCAATCCACTCATAATTGATCCCGGCTGACTTTCAAAGGATACAAGGTTAAGCTAATGACTATAACTTAGCACGTTCAGTAGTTATAATAAAATTGTTGTATATTTAGATTTGTTTTAAATTCTAAAAATAAGTTTTTTGTTATTTGGAATAGTTTGGATTGCTAACTCTCTTATTTCTTTTAAAGCAACTATAAGATAAGGCATCAATCTTAGGCGTCAAACGCATTTGGTCTCCAACACCATCACCATCACCATCGCTACCTCAATCGCCATGATGGGTTCTATGCTCTAACCCTTATCTTTTCATTTTGATCTTTATTTTATTCTTATGTTTTCGTCTTATTTTTTATTTTTGATTCCCACCCTGTATGTTATTTATCCTTTCATATTGAGGACAATGTGTTGTCCAAGTGTGGGGAGGGTTACGTTATGTGCTTTATATGTTTTTATTTTTGGTTATGTGCATTATATGTTTTTATTTTGAATGTAAATTTTGCACATTATATGTTACTTTTGTTTAGGATTGCATGAAGTGGCTTATGTGAATGTGTCAATGGATAGAACTTAATGGAATCGGTTTAACTTTGAACATAGTCTTTTAGGTTGCCAAGATTTATTAGCTTATGAAATTAGTGTCCTAGGCTGCTTTAGTTAAATATGCATGTTAATTAGGATATGATGTTAGTTCCTTCACCTTAGGAAGTTGGCACATTCATTTATAATTTAAGGTCAATCGAATAAGTAACATCTTTAGTATCTTTTTATGAGCATGATTAGCTAAAGAAATGAGGTAGGCAAGAAAATATATACATAAAAATTATGTTTTTGTTCCGTTGGCCCTTTTTAAACAAATCGGATTATGAATAGAGTTAGTAGCTAATTGAGAATGTGATGTAGCTAAGTAACTGTTGACATTTATCACAGATGTTTGCCTTCACGTCAAAAGACTATAATGAAATTCCAATGAAGCTACTTAATAAAAACATGGCCTAGTTGAATAACTGGGGGACATTCATTATAAATGTTTGCCCTTGCGTTAAAAGACTAGGTTCATGTTAATGAAAATTAACAAAAATAGTGAGTTGTTTAATAAATCCTACTGATATTTGTGCATAGCTTGATTTTTCATGAAAATTTACTTAGGGATAGTTACTTTTTCATTTGGCTAACGAATTATCAATGTATGTGTGTAAGTGATAAGAGAATGAAAATTGACATTAAGTCCTAATTGGTATGTATATTTTGTCTGAAGTACTTAGACACAGATTTCACAAGTTAATAAGTTAGAACAACTTGAAGGATCATGTTATAGTTAAATTTGTTTCGTGAAGTTCAACGCCATTGTACCATTGTTGCATATATGTGTGTGTTGTGTTTTGGTTTTGGTTTTGGTTTTGTTTGTTTTGTCCTTGCGTGAGGACAAGCAAAAGTTTAAGTGTAGGGTGTTGATAGTGGTAGGTTGCATAATGTTTTAATGGATAGTTTAGTATGTGGTTACTTGTTAAATTGAATTATTAGTGCATGTTTAGGTTAGGATTGTGTTATTTAGTTAAATGTTTGTGTTTTGAATGTTATATGGGTTAGAGATTGCTTTTGTGCTTTAATTTTGTGTATTTGAGGCACCTTGATGTATTTGTTAGTGTTTAAGAGCAGATATGGAAGAACGGAGGAGAATCGAAGGAAGCCTGAAGTCAGACCCAGGCCCACAATTGTGGCCTATAGGTCACGATCTTGATAGAATCAATTAGGGGGAGCCACAATCGTGGCCTGGTTTGCCACGATCGTGATAGAGAGCTAAATGAAGTGCCATGATCGTGGCCTGCGTGATAGACAGTGTGGACAACCTCCTGAACGCGACTTACCGAGGGACATTTGAGACTTTTTGAACCAGGGAAAACCCTAGGGTTTACCTAAAATAGAAAAGATTATATAAAGAAAGAAAGAGAACTCTAGAGGGAACTCCAATTTCTGCCACTATGGGAAAACTCAATAAGAAAGAAGAAGAAGAGAGAGAACAGGAAGAAGAGGAGAGAGGAGCAAGCTCCTACTGCTGCTGCTTTTCCGAGCCAGCCCGATCCCCTCCAAGTGACATTCTTCGTCTTGTTTTTTTTTGTGAATGTGTAAGATGGATATGATGATGTTGATGGACTTGAGATTGATGATGATGTTCTAACTTTTCTTTAGGAATTTAAACTTGATTCAATGTTAATCTAGTTGTTTTTGCATTAATTCATTTAGGTGTTATGATTATTTATTGTAACTTCATGCTTCGATAATGAATCGAGAGAGTGAATCGAATGTAAAATGATTAGGATAATTAATGAGAGTTAAATGACACAATAGACGACGCAAATAATCAAATCGATAATTATACGGAGAGAGATCTCATGTGAGACCCAGTTGTTTATTAGAAGGTTTAAGAACTGATTAGGTTGTGGGTTGATTGTTAATCGAGAAATTAAATTTTCAGTAACTGGACTTAATTAGAGTTTATTAATTAAGACTTAGTGATTGTAATTCGAGAGAGAGTAATCCACCCTTCGATAGTTTAGAATCGACACCACATTAATATAAAAGTGATTAGGTTAGTATTGATGATAGGATAAATCTCTTTCTCATAATTTGGTAATTTTTCTTGTGTGATTTTCCATTATGAATTTGTTGGTGCTCAATATTTGATTTCTTTTATGTTAATCTTACAAATTAACTTTATGTCAATCATCTTCACGTGTTTACTTTCTTTTTAGTTTTTATTTTCATTTTAACTATTCTTTAGGCCTTAGATAACTTAAAATTAGATTACGTTGACAACTCCTCGAGGCATCAACACCTCACATACTACACCCACGACTTGTGCGCTTGCAGTATATTAAGGGTCTTAAATAGATTAAAACTTGCCTCAACAGTGAACAAGAGCAAGTCATTAATAATAAGTTATATTTAGCACCTTTTTAAATATTATTTAACTTTTATAAACCTTCTCTTGCGAAAAGGAAGACTAAGGAGAGGTCATTGGACTCATGGTTTAGACAAACACCTAAAAAAAAGGACGTAAAGATGAAGGATAAATTGATAATTTGTACTTATTGTGATTATGTTGGTTATGATGCAAAATTATTTTTAGCATATAGGTTATCGTGACTAGTATGGTGATAGTCCTTGAGGTGTTGGAAGAATTGGTGGAAAGCGTAAAGGGTTATCACATCAGTAGTAGATTGGAGCAAGTGCTAGACTTGAACAAGGTAGAACAACATATGCTAACGCTACACAGACTGTGATGGGAGGTGTTAGTGGCTTGGGGACGTAAGTTATAGAACCTTACAAAGCTAGGCTTATCCTAAACAATGAACAATGGTCGACTTTACTTGATATGTCAAACAATCATAAGACTAATACGGGCGAGAGGATGATTGGTAACAATAATAAAATTTTATGCATAATTAACACAATGGCGTGAAATCATATGACTGGGAACTTGAAGTGTTTATTTGTCAAGTGTAAAGTATCTAAATGTTCAGTTAAACTTCTAGATAAACATCATACAACTGTTATTAGTAAAGAAGGATATGCAGAATTTGATGAGAATCTAAAACTAGAACATGTTCCTTTTATGTCCCGTTTATAAATGAGTCTAATTATACTATTCAATTTACTAACAACTTGTATTTTATATAGAATCATACTTCGATGAGTAGTGAATGAAGTGATGGACTCTATTATTTCTAGGCGAACGAAGGCATTAAAGACAATATGAAGAACTGGTGGAAAGAAGCGGCATGCATGATATTGAATTTGTTTGCCATGGTGGAGTGATCGTCCTTGAGGCATAGTAAGAACTGGTGGAAGGGGTAAAAGGTTGTCACATCAGTAGGTGCTAGATACAAACGAGGTAGAATAATACATGCTAATGCTACACAAACTATGATTGGAGCTATTGGTGGCTCAAGAATGTCAATTACAGAAGATGAAAAAGCTAGTTTTGGCCTTAACGTTGAGCAATGGTAGACCTTAATTAATATGTTAAACAATCATAAGACTAGTATGGGTGAGAGGATGACCAGTAAAAATAACAAAATTTTGTGAATAATTGATACAAGGGTGTCGATTCATATGACTAGGAACTTAAAGTGTTTATTTATCATGCATAAAGTATCCAAATATTCAGTTGGACTTATAGATAGACAACAAACAACTGCTATAGAAGAGGGATCTGTAAAACTTGATGGGAAACTAAAATTGGAGAATGTCTTCTTTATGTCATGTTTAAATTGCAATTTAATTTATCTGTTGGAGTTGATAAATGAGTCTAATTATACTTTCCAATTCACGAGCAACTTGTGTTTTATATAGAACTACACTTCAAGGATGTTAATTGGTGTGAGACAAAGGGATGTGCTTTATTTTTTTTGGGTTACCACAAACGAAGGCATTAAAGATCCATGTAGTTTGCTCTAGAGATGTGAATGGAGCAGCCCGTGCCTGGCCCGACCTCGGGCAATGGTGGCCTATGGCCCGACAGGCTGGGATGGGTCGACTCGTGGTGGACTGAGCCAACTCGGCTCGTCATATATTTTTTTTAGAAAAACTTCAAAAACGATGTTTTTGACAAAATGACATTGTTTTTGAAGTAATGGTCGGGCATGGCCCGACCTGGGCCGGGCTCTTTTTGACATCCCTAGTTTGCTCACTTGATCTTTGGCACAGGCGCCTGGGGCACCCTTCTACACAAGTCACCAAGTTAGTTCCCAAGGTTATTTTCAATAAAAATAGTGAGATTATAAATAAAGCTTGTGACATGTTTCAACGAGCTAAATAGTCTAAAGATATATTTCCCTCAAATGATCATAAAGCTTTTGATGCACTTGAACTTATACATTGTGATTTATTGGGTCTGTATGTTAATCTAATAAAAGTTTTGAGAACTGTTTGTATAAAATAAAAATTAAAAAATCAAATAACTGCATAAAAATAACAATAAAATAAAAATAAGAATAAAGAAATTCTAGTTCAAAATAAAAGGATAAAGAAATAAAATTAAATAAAAAACAATAATAGAAAAACAAATAATATAAATATAAATCCAAATAAACAATAAAAATATACATAAAGGATAATAATAAAATATGTATAAAAATAAAAAATAAAATACAAAAATAATTAATACAATAAAAATAAAAAGGTAAAGAATACAAAAAAATAAAATAAGCAAATAGATAAGCAAATAAGAAAGAAGATAAATAAATAAATAAATAAAGCAAATAAGCAATTGAAAAAAAATGTTTAGGCTAAGTAAGTAAACGTTTAGATTAAATAATTAAGGAAAAGTGTTACAGATAAAATATTTAGGCTAAATACAAGATACATGACTTTAAAGAGAGGTTTAACAGATCTATGAGAAAGATAAGGACCTTTCTATATGAGATCTTTTATTTGTATCTTAGTTTGTCAAAGTTTTCTATTGAGAGTGAAATCTTTGGTAAGCTCCAATAGAACCATATTATTTCTGATTACCTCTCTCCAATTATTCTTAGGTCTTTATCTTTTCCTCTTATAGTCCCTAAATAGAATCTTCTCACATTTTCTCTTTGGGCATTAGGATGTCTCTTCTTAACATGTCTGAACCAGTTAAGGCTTGTATCCCTTAATTTTTCATCAATTTAGTCACCCTTAAATTTATCTTTTACCACTATATTCTTAACCTTATCTCTTCGAATAAGGTTATACATCCAACGAAGCATCCCCATCTCTATCACCATTAACTTCTACCTATACACATATTTTATGGACCAACATTTCGTCCCATAGAGTATGATCGACCTAATTGATAAATAGTAGAATTTAACTTTTAACTTGAGTGGTACCTTCTTGTTATATAAAAATCTCGATGCACTCCTCCATTTAAGCCATCTTGATTTGATACAATTTACTATTTGTCGATCTCTCTAATGCTTCGAATATGGATCTCACGTACTTAAAACAGTCTTTTGTGATATAACTTCTGAAACAATCTTTATCTCCACATCGGATGTCACCTTATGGCCTGAAAAGTTACACTCTAAGTACTTAGTCTTGTCTTTTGACTCTAGAGTATCCCTATAAAGTTGTAACTTGACATTGATACTCTCTTTTGTCTCATCCACTAAAATAATGTTATCAACAAACAACATATACCAAGACATATCCCCTTGGATATTCTTGTTAAGTTCATCCTTCGCCACTACAAAGAAGAAGATGCTTAACAGGGAGCCTTCATACATATCCCTAATAACTTATATATAGGTCATATAAAGTTCCTTAACTTCTAAATACCTCCGCATGATTTTCCTAGGTACCATGTTATAGGCTTTTTCTAAGTCAATGAAAATCATGTATAGGTTTTGTTGTCTTTCACTGGAATAATTTATTAATCTTGTAAGGAGGTGTATAACTTCTTTGAAGATCTTCCTGACACGAAACCAAATTATTTCTATGAGATAGAACAACATTCTGACTCTCTTCTCAATTACTCTCTCCTATAACTTTATAGTGTAATTAAATAATTTGATGCCTCTATAGTTGTTACAACTTTAGATATCCCTTTTGTTCTTGTATAGAGGAATTAGTGTACTAAATTTCTACTCATTTGACATTTTGGCAGACTTGAAGATCATATTAAAGAGCTTGGCTAGCTAAGTAAGACTCTCTTCACCTAGGCTTTTTCACATCTTTATGAGTATCTCATCAGGCCTTACTACCTTTCTACTCTTCATGTTCCTCAAAGTTCCTTTAATTTTCTTCTCTTGTGATCTACTGAAGATAATTGAAGTTATGATACCTCTTAGATGTACACTAAAATCACTAAAGGAGATGTCATCTTCGCCTTCGTTAAAAAGACTATAAAAATATCTATGTCATCAATATTGAAATAATTTTTTAAAAAAGTTTCTCTCCTAGTTGAAACTAGTGAATCTCACAAAAACTCAACCTTAATTTCTCAAAATTCTCAGTTGATCTTCTGTTTACCAATAACTCTTCTTCGAGTGTCAGAGTATATTTTTCTCGGTGAACAAATTTGTTAATACATTGAATTAACAAGAAAATAGAGGTGAGAAAAATGAATATCTTTCAATAAACTGAAATCCAGAACAATTATTTGCAAGTTTATACCCTTCATCAATCTAAAATGTTTACAAATGCGAACTTGACAAGTGAGTAGTATAAAAAAACTACAATCAAATCTGTAAGTTGCATAGACTTAGGTTAAAGCACTTATTGCAGCAATAGGAGACGCTTGGACATTTCTTATTTTGCTTACTCTTCCACCTCTAATCCTCGTTCCTTGTCTACTAAATCCACTTCTAACGTCTTCCATATTTCGGCCTGGTTTAGAGATATGCTTTTGGAATCCTATGGACTGTTCTCATCATCTTCTCTCTAATTAGATCCTGAAGTCCAATGATCTGTTGAATATTCAAAATTGGGTTTCCACGAAGAGGCAAAAAGATTCCATTGCTTTTGGTTAAAGCTATTGCATTTAGAGGATTCTTGGCCATCCGTACCTTCACCACCACATAGGGTGGTGCCACACCTTCTCACTTTCACATATTTGTGAAGCTAAGGTTCCATTATATCATGACTTGAAAGTATTTCAGATTTTTCAAACAGTTCTTTGACCTCTGACACTTTCTTTCCAACAAGATTTACAATTGCTGTGACAGGGCTTCTTTTATCATCAAGGCCTACAATTGCTTTAAGGATTAAAACAAACACATGCCGAAAGTGAAAAAGAAGGGGGTACTATTCTTTTGATGGAAATTATAGATATCTTGAAGCAAAAAAGCAATGTAGGAAGATGGTAGTAGAGCTCGAGATTGTCTTGCAAACCCATAGCGAGAACTTCATTTCTTATAAATTTTCCTTTGTAAGGTACATTATCTTTTGTTACACTTTATTGAGAATCCCCGAATTCCTTAATCAAGTTTCTCCGTAGCTTTTAAAACGTTTGACCTCAATGGACAGACTTGTTTGCGAAGGAGAAAACGCTGTCGCTGAAAGAAGAGTTTTTGGAGAACTTAAGGTCAACTAGGAATTTTGGGGCATTAAAGCTGATGTTTGTGCTACCTAACAATGTCACATGAGCTGCACACTGACACTAGAAGGCAGAAACTCTCACACAAGGAAAAACATTCCAATCAGTCAACAAAATCCAGATGAGGTTAAAAATTCCCTCAATTGATGATTTAATTCAAATAATTTTAAAATCTTTAAATACTTTTTATTTACTCCAAAGCATTAAAATTTTATATTTTTTTAATGCAATTATCGAGTTCAAAACTAAGCTTTTATTTCCAAATTACGCAAGTAAGTTTTTTTTTTCAGGTCGGAAACCACATTACATTAACCTGACGGTTAAATAATTGGTTCTCACAAAAGGTCATGGTTGTACTTGAAGAGCTAAATGACGATCACATGCAACAAAGCTCAGTTCACCTTCTTACAGCAAACCAACCCCACATGAGGACACAAACAAAGAGGGCAGCGGACGGATGGCTTCAGTACTAATCTTTCCTTGGAGCAAAAAGGTTAGAATCCCCAACCCAAAGGGCCCCCCACACCCCGGCCCGACGAAGCAACTGGGAGGATGTAAATCAGGTACTCAGCGG
>JAOTBA010000005.1:32222280-32248758 GCA_025629845.1 Erythroxylum squamatum
TTCTATCGCCACTAAGTATGCAATTTTTCGATATGTAGATTGAGAGTTATGACCTGTTGATTTTCAGCTGTTCATGTGCATTGTGTTGGAACCTAGTCCTAAATGTAGGTTTTGTGAGTATTGTGCTTGGAAGCCGATTTCTGGACTGTTGGAGTTTTAATTAGCTCAAATGGTCTTCTGGAAAGTTGTAGAGAAATGTTTTATCTTTGAAATGAGGTATAATATGCTAATTTTGGATGTGTGGGTTGTAAGATATGATTTTTTTTAAGTTGTGATGTAGTTTAAGTTCTATAGTGATTTATCACCCTTAACAGGGCAGCCACCTTCATGGAAGAAATTGATCTAGTTAGAAAGGGAATTGGCTTCCAAGTCCTTCATGAGAGCTTTTGTATTTTATCTGACCTTTTTATTGATATAAAGTATGCATTTTTTGGACATTTGGGTAGGAAGTTCTGATTTTTGCAAAATGGTATACTGTTTTGGGAAATATGGTGAAGGCAGTAACTTTGATTGCATTTTTGACACCCTTAGAGGTGAAATTGATTTTTGTGTCCTTCATGAATCTTGTAGAGCTCTCTTTTATCTTTAAATTGACACCAAGTTTGTCCAATTTGGAGTTCGGAGTAAGGAGTTATGACCTGTGTAAGTTGGTATGTCGGAGGAAGTTTTTCAGATCTGTCTTTATAGTAAAGCTAGTCGACTAGGATTCTCAGACCAGTCGACTAGGACATATATTTTTCCTGAACTGACTTCTCTCCACTCTTTTGCTTATATCTTTGTCATCCGACCTCCGATTGACCTGATTCTCGAGGCATCGGAGTCGTGAAATATTAAATTTTATTTTTATGTGAAATTGGAAAATTTTAGGGGCGAAATTGGCGGGGATTGGTTCGGTTAAAGTGAAGGGACCGAGTGGCGATATTTGGACCTATTGACGTCCGAATTGAGTGATTTTAGTGTCTATGGGTTCCTAGGACATAGGGGCACATTTTATGATATGAATTATGGAATGATACCGGGAATGTCACGAACATGCATTGTACACATTTTAATTGCTCCATGTGCATTATTAAATATTTCTGATTGTACATTCGGTAATGTTTATATATTTTGATTGTTATAGAGGCACATTTGGAGCGTCGATCCACCGACGTTGCTGAGACTTCCAGGCATTAGCTCGAAAGTTATAGGTGAGTGACCTAGACGGTTCCTCAATTATTATTTGCTTAGAAAACTGTGGTGGATAATGGTGGGTTAGTGAATTATGTTCTAATTATGGGTTCCGGACAGAAGGTCCGATGTATTGGGGAGCTATGACATAGAAGTGTTATCTGTTTGTGAATCTGTGAATTACTTGCTTCTGATATGATAAGTTGTGACACGTGAATTGATTGCGATATATTTACTGCTTAATTGGGATATGTGCATTTCATGCATAAATGCATGATCAGATAATGACGGTTGTGATTGGAGTAGCCACCGAGAGCTAAAAGCTCAACGTATTAGGGCCTCGAGCCCACAGTGATTCAGAGCCATAGGCTCACCGATTAATGTGCCCATATTGGGACAGTAATTCAGAGCCACAAGCTCACCGATTAATGCGCCCATATTGGGACAGTGATTCAGAGCCACAGGCTCACCGATTAATGTGCCCATATTGGGACAGTTCAGGCGCTCAATCACAACACCGTAATAAATGGAAAAAGTGTCACATGCGCATTCCATATGCATTCGATTGAATAATTTTGATTGTGTGAAAGGCATATTCATGTGATAATAATCATATGGTACTTCTGAACATGCAATTGTGATATAATTGTGATTTGCTTGAGTGCAATCATGTGGTACTTCTGAATGTGAAATTGTGAAATAACTGTAAATTGCCTAAGTGCTGCAGGTGTTCATTCGGTTATGTATGTCTAATTGAATGATATGTTTAAATTGTCTATGGTCAAGTGAAATGGTCTATGTTCAAGTGAAATTATAAATGTGATCAAATATGCAACAATGTGAGTATATGTTATGTGACATGATGTGTTGTATGAATTGGGTGAACCATCGATGATGGTTCCTCACTGAGTTCGCAAACTCACCCAAAATTGCAACATATTTTTTCAAGACCGAGAGTAGACTCCTAGCTCCATAGGGACTTTTCCTACCGTGTAGATCGTGTTGGCAAGAGAAGTCATGGCTCACAGGTCGGTCAGTTGGGACTTTTGGGGTGACCTAGTTAGGACTGATGTGTTGTCCTTGTTTTAGTAGCATATTGTACTAGGTTTATTGGGTTGCTGTACAGACAGTGAAAAACTGACAGTTGTGTAAATTACTGATTTTGATGAAATGAAATGGAAAAAGGTTTGGTTATAAAAAGTTGTGATTTTATATTGATGTTTTATTATCATGATGCCATGTGGAGTATAGTGATGTTTGTTCGTAGTTCTTTCTTGTTGTAGGATATGTACCGGAATGACCTGCGGTCGTCCCAATGTGTACCCTACGGTAAGGGAGCGCTTCATTGGTTGTCGATAGCTGATGGCGGTAGTGGAAATGATTAGGTTGTTGGTGTTCCTCGGCTTTTATTTAACAGGGAAACATGGAAGACTGGGTAGATTTTTGCTGTTGGTAGGAGTTCCAGATTGTACACCACTGCTCCAATTTTTCGTATGATTTTGAAAGGGTCATAGTAGCATTTTTCCATATTCTGGAAAGATCATCGTTAGAGAGTAATTTGGTGGTAAGTTGCCAGCTTTAGGTAAACCTACTCCCCTGTCAAAATTTTTTTTCCTTTGCGGTAGAAATTTACAATTTGTTTCATGCAATGTTTTCTTATGTCGAGATTAGCTTAGCATGTGACTAATATATGTTTCTTTTATGCTTAAAGGTCCTGGAGATCTGAAATTTTGGTCATTAATGGTTTGATATGTGGCATAGATGGAGGAGGACGACCATAAAGTGCCTGGAATGGGGACATGCCAATTGCTAAATGGAAAGTTGTATTATTACTAGAGCTCGGCTATTGAGAGAACTTATGACCATCAATGAGGTTTGTCGGAGGTAAAACAACGTAAGTAAGTTTCCAAGCATCTGTTTAATACTTCGGATTGTCCATTTGTTTGAGGGTGGTAGGCAATACTATAGGAGAGGGTAGTTCCTAATTGTTGAAAAAGGTCCCTCCAAATTTTGCTATAAGAGGGGGTAGTTCCTAATTGTTGAAAAAGTATCCTGAATGGAATATTACTTCTATGTCTGTGGATTTCCTCATAATGATGGTTGTATAATTAATCATTAGACTTGAGATTACCAAGGTATATCTCGTGTAGGAATTACTGTGTTTTGAAGCTACTTATGAATCATCCTAGGATAACTCAGTCGGTAGTACTTGAATGCAATATAAACCATACGGAGATAGTTGAGTAAGTAAATAAAGAATTTATCACTCTAAAGTAATGAGAGAGAATGTTCTACTGTTCTTGATTAGTAGTGACTTATGGAATTCTCTCACCAGAGTGAATTGACATTTAAAAAGGCGTTTTCAAATATCAATTATTAATTAGCAAGAACGAACATGATTAAATGAAAAGAGTAGACATTGTATGCATACTCTATCTAACTAGAATATTGGATGACGAAAGGAATAAATTACATCATAATCATACATGGTAGGTTAAATCAAACCACTTTAACATTCCTGATATTTGGGTGGTCATGATATATTACTCGACGTCAATCTTGATCTATGATCATAAATTGTTTAATTGAAAAATTAAAGATAAATTAAAAGGAGTTTTAATTTATTTGATTCTAATTGTGTATTATTATTACAATTTATAATCATTGCTAATATATTAGGAACCTAATGAGTCATATATTAAAGAGCAGTTTGTGAAGGAAAATCAATTTAATTAAGTGGACATAATTATAAAGTTTGAGAAGCTTTAGGGATCAAATATAAGATATTTGTTTTTATTAAAATTAAGTTAATTATAATTAGAGTATGACTTTAATTATAATTATGGAATTTAATTTTAATAAAATTACAAAACCACCTAATGATTTTTCAATAAATAGGTATAAAAGATAAAAGGAGCTAGCACTTTTTATTTTCTTTCTCTCAAAAGTGTTAGAAGTTACTATATGGATGTCGTTAGAGACTGGACGATTAACTTGCTCGTGGTTGACACGATAGAAAGTTTTTCAAAAGAATTCAACAGGAAAGCAAATAAGGTACTTTTTCTTACGATTCGTATTCGTATTTTATTAAGTTATTCAATTATTGGGATCTGAATGGAAACCATAAAATTTTAGTTTCCGTTGTGCCTGTGATTCAATCACGGTTGGTTTCTTACAATTAATTGGTTTTACTGATGACGCATATATTTTTGATAGATTTTGTGTTTATCCGTATGTTAGATAATATTTCTTACATAACATTCAAATCTTGACGAGAAAAGTAAATTCATCAAGTTTTTTTAGTAGTTCACATCAATACAAAATCTAGTTTCTTATTATCAAGCTATACTTTGCTATATAGATCATTCTCAATGTAAGAAATTGAAAACAATTATCTTTATTTTATATAACTCAAGCTAACATCAATCATTATAAATTTGGAAAACATAGAAGTCTCCAAACGTGAAAAGTAAACCCATTTAACTGTTGAATGAAAAAACGAATTCAGTCATTTTTCTGCCTCCCGCCCTGATCTCTCCGGGGCCAGCGGACAAAGAGTCCAAAAGGATGGAAACATAAAAATGGGTAAGGAAGTCAGTTTCTAAACAGAACAACTGACGTCGACATGGGCGTTGCCCCAGCTTTGCTTGAACCAAATCAAAGCACAACATATGCTTTCCCTGTCAATGATAGGTGGCACTGCCCCATGTATGTCTGGTAAGTCTTACCTGTACAACAACAAATGGGAAACTTCCCATCCTCTAGTCTAGTTCTATCTCAATTCAATTATGGAACTAGAAACTAAAATTGCTAGCTTTAGATCGTGCAGTAAGATGAGATTGTATGATACTGTGGATTACGCGGACAGAGAAATTTTTACCCCCGCATAATTAGGGAAGATTGGCCCAAATGCGTGCTAATCAAGCACTTCATTGCCCACTGTTGCTTCTTTGACATCACGCTGCACCGCGTTGGAAGTATCATTTTCTTGGTCATGAAAATATTTATAGCTTTTAATTTTATTTCGTTTTTTTTAATTTAGTTTGCATTCTTTTGTTTTAAATTTTTCCTAATGAATTTTAACTTTTGCAATCCAATTTTTATTATTGACAAAATTATAAAATTAAAATACATTATATCAATTATTTCATGTATTAAATATAAACACATCACTTATATATTTTTTCTAATTAAACATATCATAACAAACTCCGTAATTAAACTGTTAATATTAAGACACTAGGAGTATTTAACTTTATCTCATTATTCAGTCCTCAAATATTGAATTACGTACAGGTTTGAAAAAATTATACAAATTTTATATCGTAAAATGCATCATTCAAGCGTTAAAGATGATGTAAGATTAAACACCATTCATTCAGGGAATTTCTTTTGCGAGATACCGGGTAGGGGCCTTTCGTTTTAGAATTGAAATTGGAATTGAAATGGTTGTACTAGCTTAGCATCAAGACAGGGACCCCATCATTTTGTCTTCCTTTTTTGATTCGTCTTTGATGTTACATCAATACCCGTCTTTTTGCACCGCCAAACATTATAAAATGATTAGTTTCGTTTTCTTTTTCATAGAATCTTTCTTAGAATTTAAAGGTTGAAATAATCAAAAGCTTGTGAGAATAGATACATGTGACACACTTTTGTTTGTGCCCTGGCAGTGGTCCAATCTGTCGGAGCCAAATATTGATCATGTAAAACTATAAATTTCTATTTTATATGTCACTAACTAAATATTATAAGTTATCACTCGTATTAATTAAATTAAGTTAAATTTAAAAAAGATTCATTAAATCCTATACTTGACACGTCAAAGGCAACAACTGAAAATTGGATATGAAAATCAGTAACAGTTTTGTGGTGAAAGTGACTTTTTTTGACTTTGTGATTGAGAATTAGGTTGACAGATTTACTGGAAGAAAGAATTTGATGCGGTGTCGAGAAGGCACGGCAAGTCCAACAAAACACCAATTACAAATACAAGGGATTCAGCAAAGCAAGCCGAGCCCCCAGCATTTTCTACCGACAACCAATCATAGTCTGAAATTTGTCCAAGTACTAAAATCCTCCCTTGTCCATATCAACTAACTAATAATTTATTTACCTTAAGATGTGTTTCCAAGGAAGATCTCCAATCATATAGCTACTGGTAATAATACAACTGCAATACGTGTGAAGTGCTGAACAGAAAAATGCCATCTTATAGCACTCGCCTTCCTTTCCTCTCCAACAGGCAAGCGTAATTAGAGTACAATTAAGTCTTTGTCTAAGCTCACTTACCCTTCAAGCACAAGCTTTGCAATCAATTCTTTAAAGAGTGCGATGACTTAATCATCACACGGCACGCCATAGCCCCTCCCATTACATGTGCATTTTTCATGAGCGCACCCATTTATAATTACTTAGTGGTCGTCGTCGTCGTTTTATAATTTCAAGAAATCGGGAAATTTAACAGAATCAATCGCATCGCAAGCAAAGAAAAAAAATGGACGAAGTGGGGCTGAGTAGATTCCGGTTACAAACTCGTAAAAATGTGTTCATGTATAATTGAAATAATTTCAAGAGGGTACTTAGGTAATTCTACATAGTCCAAAAAAAGTCCACGATTTGGGTCAAAAGTAAAGCGTGACTTTTTTCTTACGTCCGTAAATTTCGCATCCACGTGGTCACATTAACGATCCTTGTTGCCCCCACTCGACCCGTAAAATTACGTAGCCATGTTTATTAATATAAAACTCTTTTTTTTTTGGAATTCTTAATATAAAACTCATAAAATGACAATCTTTTTTTGTCACAGTTTTACAATTTTACCTGTCAAAACCGTAATGTTCTGTAAGGTACATATTAAATGTCACTAGTTACGGTTTGGTCGATTAGTATATACTTTCGTGATTTTGAGATATCTAATTAAATATACTTTGTATTTCGTTGTCAATGTCATATGCAATTAATGTTACAACTTACAACTAAGCTAAGCATAGCATTGCTAGAAAAGAAGTTATAGGAAACGGACTTGTATGCTTAATTTGTGGTCCATCCACTTAACCTTAATATTAGGGAGTTGTTAAATTGTTACAGGCAGCAGGTAGAAAGAGGCACCGTTCGGCGGCTGCTTGAACATTTAAAACCATAAGGCAATTAGTAGTTTCTTTGTCCGATTACTACAATAAAACCATAATTTAGTACAGCTAAGAAACAACTAAAAATAGTATACCCACTTTTAATAATACCTAAGGAAGAACACCGATAAGATAACCAATTTTTTACTTAAAATGTCGTTTAGTTTATGGGAAGTTGATAACTACCAAGCCATTTAACCTATTGGTTACAAGGCTGAAACATGTCAGTGAGTCTGTGATGTGCCGGTGCCAGTTGCCACGATACGGATTGGGGACTCCGCTTCATTTAATCAATTGGATAAATAGATTTATGAATTATTATTTTAATTTAATTATTAGCACACAAATAATGATTTTACTGTTCTACTTTGAGGAAAAAAGGTTTGAAGTGAACTGTTTTCGACCGAAATATGTTCAAGACTTATAAGCAGAGCAACCTTTCGGTGGTCAAATGTCTGTGGCTAAGAAGACGGAAATGTCCTTTACTATATACACGAGCCGGATCCGCGTGGTTGCAATGCAACTGTTGAGAGAGAGATACAGAAGAAAGAACACTCTGCTTGCTATGTGGCAATCTACCATCCAGAAGATTAGATATGAGACACATAGATTCTCAACCAAGCCAACGTTCCATCTCTCTCTCTTTCTTTTATCCGTTCCCAAGGTTTATGTTCTTTTGATGACGGTTATTAGTACCATTATTATTACTTCTCCACTTGTTTTTCCTTTTTCCTCATCTCTTTGGTTAGTTTTGTTGAATGCTTCTTTGATCTCTTTATATCCAAATTTCATGGTTTCTTGTGCGGTTTAACATTTCTTTATTCAATTCTTTAGTTGTTTCTCTTCTTCCGTGAGTTAGTCTTTAGTCTTCACTCTGCACTTGTGTGTTTTGTTTTCTTCTCCTTCTTCAGCCTTTAGACATGTAGATTGGTATTAATCTGAACTGTGCTTTTTTTTCTCACTCCCTTGTAGGATGTGAGATGGGTGTTGAAGCAAACTTCAATGCAAGAGAATACTGTGTAGCTTATATTGTCTTTTTGGGTTGGTGCGTAATGAACCGAAGTGGAACAACTCCATAGATCTGCGACTGCGATGAGAAGCTACCTTATAAAGTTTGTAACTTTATCACTCGTATCACTAGCTGTTGTGGTTTATGCACAGACAGACGCCAATGACTTGGCAATTCTCAAGTCATTTAGAGATGGGTTAGATAACCCAGAAACCTTGGAGTGGCCTCAGAATGGTGATGACCCATGTGGGCAACGTTGGAAACATGTGTTCTGTTCTGGTTCGAGGGTCTCTCAGATTCAGGTTCAGGATATGAACCTAAAGGGTCCTTTGCCTCAAAACCTCAACAAGCTGGCTATGTTGGAAAGATTGAGTCTTCAACGGAACCAATTCACAGGCCCTATACCATCTCTTAGAGGACTGTCCAAGCTAATATATGCTTATTTGGATTACAATCAGTTCGATTCTATTCCATCTGATTTCTTTGATGGTTTGGAGCTTTTACAATCGGTGGCACTTGATGGAAACGATCTCAATGGTACTAAGGGTTGGTCAATCCCAAATGGGTTGTTAGATGCTGCACAGTTAACTAATTTTTCGTGTATGTCTTGCAATTTAGTTGGTCCATTGCCTGATTTTCTCGGAAACTTATCATCTTTGGAAAACTTGAAACTTTCCATCAATAAGTTATCTGGGGAGATTCCTGCAAGCTTTAAGGGAGGAATGTCTTTGCAGAACTTATGGTTAAACGATCAACAGGGGGGTGGTTTGACAGGTACAATTGATTTGGTAGCGACGATGACTTCGCTCACCACTTTGTGGCTTCACGGGAACCAATTCACAGGTGCAATTCCAGAGAGCATTGGCAATTTGACTCAGCTGAAGGATCTCAATCTTAATGGCAATCAACTTGTGGGTTTAGTCCCTGATAGCCTGGCAAATATGGCGCTGGAAAACTTGGACTTGAATAATAACCAGTTGATGGGTCCAATACCAAAGTTTAAAGCAATCAATAACACCTGCACTTCAAATTCTTTTTGTCAAACCAGTCCAGGGGTTGCTTGTGCACCAGAAGTTATGGCGCTTATAGAGTTCTTGAGCGGCTTAAATTACCCTTCAAGACTTGCTAAATCCTGGACTGGCAATAATCCATGTGCATCATGGCTTGGAGTGCACTGTGATGCCAAAGGTAAAGTTTCTTCCATTATTTTGCCTAATTATAATCTCAGCGGAACCTTGAGTCCTTCGGTAGGGAGATTAGATTCTATTACACAAATCCAACTTGGCAATAACAATCTAAGTGGCTTAGTTCCCACCAACTGGACTGGCTTAGCATCCTTGACAAAGTTGGACCTTAGCAGCAACGATATTTCCCCTCCACTACCGGCATTTAAAACCACTGTTAATGTTGTCTCTGCTGGTAATCCTTTATTTAGTGGCGGTAATCAGACCAAACCAGCACCATCTCCTATCAACACTTCATCACCTGGAGTCTCGGATACACCACCAGCCAGCGAATCGCCTTCTGCAAACAAATCGCCTTCTGGAAACAAAGGCACAGGTTCTGGTTCTAGTAATTCTCACATTTCTACCCAATCGAAAAGATCCACTTTGGTTGCAATTATAGCCCCTGTTGCAAGTATTGCAGTTTTGGCCATTCTGGCTATTCCTATATTAATATATTGTTATAAGCAGCATAAACAAACTTTTAATGCTCCAAGTTCCCTTGTCATCCATCCGCGAGATCCATCTGATTCAGATTACATGGTTAAGATTGCTGTTGCCAACAACACAATTGGAAGCACTTCTACAGTTAGCGGTTCTGCTAGCAGGAATAATAGTGGTATTGGGGAGTCGCACGTCCTTGAAGCAGGAAACTTAGTCATTTCGGTTCAGGTTCTTCGCAACGTGACCAAGAATTTTGCGCCAGATAATGAGCTTGGCCGTGGTGGCTTTGGGGTGGTTTATAAAGGAGAATTACACGATGGAACAAAAATAGCAGTTAAAAGAATGGAAGCAGGTGCCATTAGCAGGAAAGCGTTAGATGAATTTCAGGCAGAGATTGCAGTTCTTTCAAAAGTCCGCCATCGTCATTTGGTATCTCTTCTCGGATACTCAGTTGAAGGCTATGAGAGAATTCTTGTTTATGAGTACATGCCTCAGGGAGCCCTCAGTAAGCATCTTTTCCACTGGAAAAGCTTGAAACTGGAGCCTCTTTCTTGGAAGAGGAGACTAAATATAGCCTTGGATGTTGCCAGAGGAATGGAGTATCTTCATAATCTAGCCCATCAGAGCTTCATTCACAGAGACCTTAAATCTTCAAACATCTTACTTGCTGATGATTTCAGAGCAAAGGTTTCTGATTTTGGATTGGTGAAACTTGCTCCTGATGGAGAGAATGGTCAGAAATCTGTGGTGACCAGGCTTGCTGGGACTTTTGGATACTTGGCGCCAGAATATGCTGGTAAGCGCGTCTAATCTTATCTACTTCATTTCAGATTTTTTGAATTGATTTTTTTAAATAACAACCAGTTTATTTTCTAATGGCTGAACAAGGAACTGATTCATAAATGTAAAACTGGTTTTTAGCTGAATCTTGAATCATTGATATAGCTGATTCTTGCTAGAATTTTAGGGCCTCGTAAAATCAAGTAAATGCTTTTAATACAGAAATGGTTTGAAGGGAATTGTCTGACTTCCATATCATGATTTTGCATGCTGAAACAAATACATCCACTTAGCATCGTATTTTCTTTATATTAGCTGTCCAGTAACACAAAAGACCTTATGTTACTTTTTGATGTGTACAATTTTTCTGAAGACTAACTTCTTCATTTATAATTTCTTAGTTACGGGAAAAGTCACAACCAAGGCCGACGTCTTTAGTTTTGGAGTTGTTTTAATGGAGCTGTTGACTGGACTAATGGCCCTTGATGAGGACAGACCAGAAGAAAGTCGATACTTAGCTGCATGGTTCTGGCGTATCAAATCAGATAAAGAGACACTGAGGGCCGCAATTGACCCTGCCCTGGATGTCAAAGATGAAAAATTCGAAAGCATTTCTGTTATTGCCGAACTTGCAGGGCATTGCACAGCTAGGGAGCCTAACCAAAGACCGGATATGAGCCATGCAGTGAATGTGCTAGCTCCACTTGTTGAGAAATGGAAACCGTTAGATGATGATACTGAAGAATATTGTGGCATTGATTATAGCCTTCCTCTTAATCAGATGGTGAAAGGTTGGCAAGAAGCGGAAGGAAAGGACTTGAGTTTGGACCTGGCTGATAGCAAAAGTAGTATACCAGCAAGGCCAACTGGCTTTGCAGATTCCTTCACTTCTGCTGATGGCCGATGAGACAGATAAATTCATCATCATTACTGTTGCTACTGCTCATTTATCCTTATCCCGCTCATGTTGTAGATAGTAAGTTGTGTTGCTTCTGTTTTCCAATCAGTTTATGCCATGTTTTGTCGCAAGGTTCCTGATACTCTAGAGTTCAGTTCCCAATCAGTCTTAAGATATTATTTGCAATTTGTGATATAGATAGAGAACAATCTTGAATGAAAATCTCTTAGTGATCATATCCCCGTTCCTTGCTGCTTCATCGCCTTGTTCTCAAATATGCTCCTTACTGTTGATGCAGCCAAAGCAAAGGCCAGTACGTTTTTGGTCAGTAATATTAGTTATCAATGTGGAACTTATCCAAGTTTTAGGAGACCCTGATCAACTTACATGATTCTCATTTGGTTAAGAGTACACCATGTCCTAAAGTCGATGGTTTTTAACATCGTGGAAGTTGATTGAGATTTTTTAACCCACACAGCACTTATGAAACCCGAAGCCTTGCAAGCCGCAGCTCTTTCGAGAACACAGGCCCCTTGCTCCTGTCAATGGGTGGACCAACAAAATTACTGGAACCAAAGGTCGGAATCTCCTACATTGTGCTTGTGGATCCTTGTCAGCTGGAAACAATGTGGATGGAATGGATATACATATACGTTGCAAATAAATACCTCCTTAATTGGAGGTAAGTGTCCCCTCCCCCCTCTCCCTCTCCGTCTCCGTCTCGATCATTGCATTTGTCCTTCTCCTAGTCTTCCCATTTAAACAGCTGCCATGTTTACCACTTGACAAGCTCTATTATAAAGATTACAGACCTTTTGCAGTAGTAAGTAGTACTGCTCATTATAACAGTTTTGTGGTGTGTATTTCATGATTTTCATTTCTTTTAATGCGTTATTCTAACTACATTAGCATCAACGAACCGAAGAATTACAGACCTAGTACTAGAGATCCATGAATATAAGGACGTACCAAAAGAAAATAGAGAGAGTTGTTTCACTCTTGATTCCTAGAAAGTGCTCCAGGGCCATAACAACATTCTGCTATACAAGGGCAGTAGAACATTAGTTCAGTTTCTACAAAAACATTCAGTTTAACAAAATATGATGAGTATGTTAGCCACTTGAACGTGAAGTTCATATATTATGAGAAACAGAAGCTTATACAGTGATTATAGGGAAAGGATGCTCTTTTGGTTCTTCCAGTGTATTCTCATTCGACGATGTAAGAAGCAAATTTCCATTAATCTTCCAAGTCCAAACGTTAGGCTTTAATTTTGGTTTTGCAGGTCTTCGAATCCTTCTGTCCAAGACACAGCCGAATTGAACGGACCAGAAAGCATTAAGGTATACACCGATCTGCACTGAGTATCAAGAACCAGAAGGTTTCTTAGATCCTGGTTCATTACTCTCTCCATCTAGTACCTCATCAAGATGAGGACAGAATCGCCTTTTACACCGATCTGCACAGAGTATCAAGAACCAGAAGGTTTCTTAGATCCCGGTTCATTACTCTCTCCATCTAGTACCTCATCAAGATGAGGAAAGGATCGCCTTTTCTGATCTACAAATTTCCAATTTCCATGAGAGCTGACCTGCAAAATCCAACCTGGTAAAATGAAAAGTCTTTACATATAACAAGAAATGAATAGATAATACATCACAACTATAAAGAATTGCAGTAAGGTCGTTTTTGGCAGCATTACAAATGGAACTCCGCATTTGATTTAGGAATCTCAACTCCAAATATGTTGTTTATTTGTCACGCATAATTGAAATTCCAATTCCATGGAATTTATAGTTAGATTTGATAAAGGAATGAATTATCCAGAACAACTTAATTTTCATAAAACAACCTATTGTCACGATTCCAGGTATTAGAATTAGAATTCCGATTCCATTTCCTGGATACAAAATGGAGCTAGGCTAACAATTATTTTCATTAACGAAACAGCATACACACGACAAAAACGTTTGAAGAGCATTTGCAATATTCGGAGATGCCAATAATCTCAAAACTAAAATGATCATGGTCCTATGAATAGCAGAAGCGACAGTTGATCTGCAAGCTCTCTATTCCAAGCAAAGGCCCGAACAGCACCATCAGAACACACCATAGGCGTATGCAGAGTTGCAGACCCCAAGAGTTACAGTGATTCTATTACGTGAAAATTCATAGGAAGAAGATAAGTGTCTACTCTAGTGAGCTTGATAAGATTATCTCGACGTAATTATATTCGGAGTAGCTAAGGATTGGGGAATTAAGCGGAGAACCCACTTCAATACATCTCCTTAAGAACCATGTTAAAGGCTGTTACTTATACAGACTTGAGAAATGAAATTCAAGAACGAAGACCTGTTGATCTAGCAACAAGGCTTAGGTTGAGCAGAAAAACTATTAGCAAAAGGTTTTGTTACCCTTTTTGTGTAATCGATATCTCATTTTGTGTGTAGTTTTGAGTCGATAACTGGCTTGGCATTGGCCCTCCAATTACATTTTCTCATCACAGTCTTCCATGTCGGCCTTGGCTTCAGTCTTGAGCGATCTCAGTTGGCTTTCTCCCCACCAAAGCTCATCAGCAAAAGCATTGATCTCCATTTATCTACGCATAGCATCATCCTTTGTGTACAAGCCTATTATGGTGGAGACTTCATTCTTCTATTACGCTACCTATTTGTAGTACCCGTTGGTCCTACATGCATGAGTTGCTCATATCTTTTAGATGATAACACCATCCTGCTGTTAATATGCGTCCAGTCAATGAATGCCTGGCCGACTCTTTTCGGTGAAACTGAGAACCTTCCTGGCCGGAAATGCCCACTTTACGTCTTAGTCGTCTAATCAGGATAAGGGAAATCTCGAAAAAGTCAGGTCCATCTAACCTACGGTGTAAGAATCTGAATATCTAGGTTGTGTCACTCCCAATTACTGGCTAAACACTCTTGAACTTGACCCTTCATAAATAATCAAATAAAAGAGTTGATCATCATCAATCGAAATTTGAAAGGAAAATGTGAAGAAACAGAAATTTGAATGTTTTTTTGGGTTAATCTTCCTCTCCCAATAACTTTATTTACTTCAGTACATTTGCAGGTAGAAAAGGAATTAGCACAAGCTCAACCTGTACCACCCTTTAAAAATCTATGAGTCTCTGGCTAGGTATCAGTAATAGCTTTTGCCAAAATGACATGTCAGCCGTCTTATACAAGAGTTGACTCTATATAGACACTATGACTTTAGTTTCATCATTTGCACAAAAAATTCCTTCACCCACATCTGATAGAAGATAAGGACTAAATATCTTCATAACTTGCTGATAGACAGGTTTCTTGAAATATACTGCCTGTTCAACATGGAAAAAAAAGCATTAACAATTAAAAAAAAAGGAACTATTATTTTGTTGGCCCTTATGGTTAATATGGCCAATGTTTCACGAAAATATTCCTGCATACTATAGACCATTTGCTGGTGTGTAAAGGTAAGTTGGGTAAATATTAGTCATGATGACCATAAATACTACCAAAATGATGGTCATGCAGTTGAGTCCATAACAAAACCCTGTAAGAGACATACGTGCAAAGTAAAAAAATAGTAAGATCGACTCACAAGTTCCACCACTCTTTCAGGCCACATCCATGACCAGTCGTTAAATTCAGGCTTTTCTGAGCCATCGCCCAACAGGTTTATCTCTTCCTCCTTCCCAGTAAACTTAAAAAGAAACCTGGCGTTCAAGATAAGGAGAACAGCGTTTAGAGCATTAGGACGCTTTGATCTTTATTTAGCACTATCTACCAGCAGTAACTGATTTAGATGGGGAAAAGGAAACTATTTCTGGAATTATTGTCCACATACTTGCTATCAAAAATAGACATATCACCACCTTCTCCAATAAAGTTAAGGTGCAGCAATGGCTGTCTGATGGACATTTCTATGGAAAAGAAATTTTAATAGAGATGATAGAGAACATAGGATGCATTAAGATTGAAATTAAAAAATCAAATGCATGTTTGAACGGCTAGTGGTGCATATACTCTAAATTTTCATAAATTCAAATAACAGAGATGAGTATATCACCCCCATCACCACCTACATGTGTCCTAACCCTCTACTTCAAACTTGTGTAGTGTACACTAACCCCAAGAAATTACAACAAACTAACAATTCATATATGCAACATGAAAGTAGAAACTAGAAACATGACAAGGAATAACAAATGACGGTTAAGCTAAATAAAGAAGATACAGAAACCTAAAATATTCCTAGTTAACATCAGTTAAGTCATAATCTTACCACTTTTGTGCTTGCCCTTTATAATTTGTGCCCCACCGACGATTGAGTCTGTATCTAACTTGAATTGGGAAATCGTAGGTCAGCCAATAGGGAGCCTAACCATGGTCATAATAAGCCAAAAATAAATGGAAATAAAAAGGAAAATCAATTCGTGCATTCTAAGTATGAAAATTTCAATGCCCTCATTAAACCGCAAAACAAAACCTCTGCCAAAAATTCGGCTGAAGTAACACCAGTTTCTTCCCTCAATTCTCGCATCGCCGCGTTCCTCAAATCCTCACTGTCATCGGCACCACCCTGTGAGAAACAACAGAACGCACAGCTTTGATTGTCCCTTCAAAAACACCACCCATCTACGATGAACAATTGTTCTGCTTCAATTGGACTGAAACTAATTCCAACTGTTAGAAATAGGCCAAGATTGGAGAACCACCTGAGGCATCTGCCACGTATTCCTTATGTTTATCCTCGACGCCGTGAATATCTACGGTCTCAATACGAGAAGCTCTTTATTGGTCAATTAATAAGTAAATAGTTTTAATGTAGACAATGTTTTCACAAAGAAAAAACCTTCCTAGAGGAGTTGACCAGACATATGCCGACGTTCCTCCGATAGCCGTCAGGCGGAGTTTCCATGGATAGGACCGTCAAATTACACGCGACCACCAATGGCACCTTGGCAAACTCGCCAAATCGTGAAAGGTGATTTCGGCCTCCGATTTCATAAATGCAGGGATTGGGATTTCCCAAATAACCTCCACAACACACCATCGCTCGTCGTTTTATCTCAATCTCTCTCTCTCGCCCGTTGCTATCTTGTTCGCTTTACATACCTTATATGTACATGTATATTCCATAGGTGCGTTCTCTTTGATGAACTCCGTAATAAATATCCTCGGATACTTTCGAACCGAAACCTTCGAATTCATTCAACCATTTACACTTTTGGAATAAACCTAATAATATTAAAATTAAATTTAATTATGCTATTTAAAATACAATTAAAATAAATTTAATTATTTCATGTGAAATTTTTATTTTTAATTTAAAAATAATTTTATTAAATAATAAACATTCACATTTATATAGAACAGGTTAATTATCAATTTCATTATAAATAATATCATAAAAAAAGTTTATTATTAAAATAAAAAGAAAAAATTGATTAGAATGACATAAAAAAATAAAAGAAAAAGTTAAATCGAGCAATGAATTTAAAAGAGTACGGTAATTATAGGCCAAAAAAAATAAAAAAAGAAAAGACACCCATGAACAAAAAAAAAAGAGAAAACTTAGATATAGTGGAAGGTGCTGATTTGTAGAGGTGTTGTTCCGTTTCTTGGTGAGAGGAGCTCTTTGAGGTAGGAAGGGCTGCTTGAGGTGAAGAGATACATGGTAGGATTAGATGGGTATTATTGGAAGGATATTTTCAACGTTCAAAAGAAGAATTGAAGTTCCAGTTCGTAATTCAATTCCGATACTTTTTCAGGTGAATTTAATTTATAAAGGATGATGGGGTTTAGATGGGTATTATTGAAAGGATATTTTCAACATTAAAAAAAAATTGAAGTCCCAGTTCGTAATTCAATTTCGATATTTTTTCAGGTGAATTCAATTTACAAAAGATGATAGTTGAACCATTCCTTTTTTTTTTATTTTCAAACACTTGAATTGAATTAAATTCATACCATTCCAAACACTCTTTGTATTATTGATTTATTTCCATGCGATGTTTAAGAAATTTGGCTTAGGATATAAAATTTTCATTTAGTTAAAAATTAATTGACCATTTTTATAAATTGAAATAAAATGATTGTTTTTAACCTAATATTAATTTTTAATTAAATTTTAAATAAAATAATCTATTTTTATTATTTTTAAATTTTATAAAAAAATTTAAAATCTTAAAATTTGTAATTTAATTTCTAGTCTGGTTTTAAAAAGTTGCTCATATATTAAATCAAATGTCTGCCTAATCTCCGATCCAACTTGGCGGTGTGCCTTTATTTTTAATAAGAAATTACAATAAGAAAAAAGAAATTTTTATAAATAATAAGTGAAATTTAGAGCATAACAAGGGGTCCACATCACAAGTATCTACATTCCTTCGTAACTACTTCATATTTTGTCTTCTTCCTCCAACCAAACCAACAAAATACATCACACCTGCAACTTCTATTACCCATTTCGAATCTAAATCTATACTATCAAGTGCAATGGGGGTGCCTCAAACAATGGAGGCGTTAAGAGAGAGAGCCATATTCATGAAGGACTCGCTGCACAGAAGCCAGACCATCACCGATAGCATGGTCGCCATTCTCGGCTCCTTCGACCACCGCCTCTCCGCCCTCGAAACCGCCTTGCGTCCCACTCAGGTAACCGTTCCTTTCTTCTTTTTATGTAAGAATACGTTTCTTCTTCATCAAGTTTGGTGAACAAAATGAGATCTGAAATAGATACGAACGCATTCCATAAGAAGAGCGCATGACAATATCGACAAGACGCTGAAGACCGCTGAGGTTATATTGGCCCAATTTGATCTTACTCGCAAGGTAGCTCCGAATTTTCAATTTTGTCTATTTCATTCAATTTTATCAGATATTGGTCTTTAATATTAGTCGATAATAAAAAAATTGAAACTTGGTGGACAAAATTGTTCTTAGAAATTGTGTCATATCACATGAGAACAAGTTTGAGCGTGAACCCCACTAGTATCCAATTTGTTGTGGATGAGCAAACTTTTACCAGGCGTGTGTTTTGAGTGTCTACAAAAGACCTTTTGATCCTCTAGTGCTAGTTTATTTGATCCGTGCTCATTTAGACGGAGGGATTCCGTTCAGAAGAACATAGGATTATTTGTGATTACCATCTTTGAAGGGACATTTCCTTTTCTGAGACTTTGTTTCATATTATCGATGTTGATTGTGTCTTTAAATGTAAATATTCAGGCGGAGGCAAAAATTCTGAGAGGGCCACATGAAGACCTGGAGAGCTACTTAGAAGCAATTGATCAGCTGAAAAGCACTGTCGAGTTTTTCAGCACCAATAAAAGTTTTAAGGCTGATGGGGTGCTTAGTCACGCTAATCAAATGCTCACGAAAGCTGTTTCAAAGCTGGAAGATGAGTTTAGAACGCTATTGTCAAATTACAGGTTTGTTTTCAGTTAATCAATGTTTCTTGTGTGAAAAAACAGTAAAGAAGCATGTAAATGAATGAAACTAATTACACAAACAATGTTTATCTCTTCACCCCATCCGTGGCAAAAAAGAAGACAGACCCAAGACCATTAATCATCGAAATGGTATTAACTTCGCCAATTCTCATCACTATCTAACCCATGGATAAAATTGAGTCAACTCTGATATCCTTCGATTGAATAGAGAAGTGTTGAAATTGGAGATGAAAATCAATGCATCTCAAACAGTGGTTATTACAGAAGTCAAGCTACTTTAGTTTAGGTTTGATAATAATGCGCATGACGCGAACTTCAAATAGGTAATTTTTTGTGAAGCAAAAAACTGAAAAAGAAGTCATTTTCTTCGGAATTGCAGCAAGCCTGTGGAACCTGATCGTCTTTTTGATTGCCTTCCCAACTCCCTACGACCATCTTCATCACCTAAACAAAAAGGGGAAAATAACAAGAATTCATCTGATCACCAAAATAAGAGTCTAGAAGCTCCTGTGTACACGCTTCCAACTCTTATTCCTCCCAGGGTTTTGCCACTGTTGCATGATTTAGCACAACAAATGACTCAGGCCGGCCACCAACAACAGTTATTCAGAAGTTACAGGTAATCTGCAAGAATTTTTCATATTAACCTTTATGCATTTGATGACTGATTCCATATTAATTTAGAAACAGCATTGACAGGCTATATTTATGAATGCCAGGGACACTCGTGCTTCAGTTTTGGAACAGAGCCTCAGGAAATTAGGTGTTGAGAGACTTAGCAAAGATGATGTCCAGAAAATGCAGTGGGAGGTTTTGGAGGCAAAGATTGGGAATTGGATACACTACATGCGGATTGCCGTAAGGATTTATTTGAAATGTTGTTCATTTGACAAATTGCATCCTTTAGGTTGGTCTGTCAACTAAATTATAATTCTTGAATAGGTCAAATTATTAATAGCTGCGGAAAAGAAAATTTGTGATCAAATACTCGGTGACAGTTCTCTCAGGGATCAGTGTTTTGCTGAAGTAACAGTAAACAGTGTTTCTACGCTCCTTAGTTTCGGTGAAGCTATAGCGAAAAGCAAGAGATCACCTGAAAAATTATTTGTTCTGTTAGACATGTATGAGATTATGAGAGAACTTCAGTCAGAGGTATGTTAAATATAAGCAGATTGAACAAAAGTTTTCTATTATGTATTATGTGATCAAAATTTTAGTAATGCTTTTTTTTAATGTGAGGCACTTGTTGAATGGATTGTAATACACTCTTTTGTCCTTCTGGTTCAAACAAATTCTACTTTTGGCATGAAAGAGCGCTCTGTTTTATAGGTAATAGCATCCTGAAAAAGCTCACATATTTACTTGATGTATAAAGTTAAGATGACTGTATATACTTGTATGAGGAAGACATGGGAGAAGTTCATAGAAAATTAAATTTCAAAGGTGAAAGGCTAACTTCCTGGGCTAGAGACTATGTCTATATAGAAACTTCTAAAATTATCGGAATATCACCTCCATATATGACTTGTTCATTATTAATTGATGTTGCTAACATGTATAGAGAAGTTGGAATTGTACAAGTACGCGAAAAAACCAGAATTATTGACTGAGAGATGGAATTGTTTGCAACTCGTCTATTGATTTTAAGATTTGCACATTAAACTGCTATGTAAATCTGTAGGAAAAGATTTCCAGGTAAACTTACAGATTAGCTTTCTACATTTGCCGTTGCTCCCGACCTTCTGTTTCCTTATTACTTTTTCGGGTTGATGAGTTGCAGATTGAGTTACTCTTTGCAACTACAGCTTGCAATGAAATGCGGGAGGGTGCAGTTAATTTGACAACGCGGTTAGCTCAGACAGCTCAGGAGACTTTTGTTGATTTCGAAGAAGCGGTTGAGAGAGATTCCACCAGAACCGCTGTTCTTGATGGAACTGTGCATCCTTTGACAAGCTATGTGATAAATTATGTGAAGTTTCTCTTTGAGTACGTAGAAAATTTTTATCTTTGTATTAACTCAGATACTACTTCTTCCTGAATGAGTTGGTTTGCAATATAGAATATCATGTATTATTAATATTATTTCTTTAATTCTATACCTGCTGGTGGTAGGAAGGATGTGACTACAGCTTCTAGCGACAGCTGATTGCACAGTCGTTGCTTTACTTCTGTGATAAATTTGTCTCATTTTCTGATTTTTGAGTTTTTAGCTGTTTCTATTTTGCAGTATAGACCTTAAATTCCTTCAATTTATATCATAGTCCCACCTGATATATATTGCTGATTGCGTTGCGGGTTTTGTTGTGGCTGGAGTCTGCAATTTAAGACAGACACTGCGCTATGTTTTACTTACTCCCCACTCCCTTTGCGTGTAGTCAATTGCTTAACTTTTTTGTTAATAAGATCTGAGTGTAACTTTACATGTGCGCAGTTACCAGACAACACTTAAGCAGCTCTTCGAAGACTTCGAAGCAAGTGATCCAGAGGCTCAAATAGCGACTTTAACAACAAGGATTATGCAGGCACTTCAGGTTAATCTAGATGGGAAATCCAAGCAGTACAAAGATCCTGCACTAACCCAGTTATTTCTTATGAACAACATTCACTATATAGTGAGATCTGTACGAAGGTTTGGTTTACATTAAGCATGTTCTGAAAGTCCCAACTACGCGGCAATATGCAACTCCTGACCATTTATTTACAGGTCAGAAGCAAAGGACTTATTGGGAGATGACTGGGTACAAATACATCGTAGGATAGTGCAGCAGCATGCAAATCAGTACAAGAGAATTTCTTGGGCAAAGGTTCTGTTTCTTGAAATTTACAACTATTGCGAATGCATTGAGTTGTTGCATGAACTTAAAAAACATATTCATCTTTGGGTAATGGGAAAATGAGATAACTTTGATCCAAATGTTGACATTTATCCAGAAAATGTTTAAACTATGATCACCAAGTAATTAAGCCATAATTTTAACTGCTCTTGTAAACCTTTAAAATCGGCATTACCCCATCTCATACATATTACGTGTTCTAGTAGTTAGGAAAAATTTAGAAAAAGCATTTGTCTTTCTACTGAAACATGTTGATTTGTTGATGTAGTGAGACAAGCAAGTAATTTTATATGTTGGATGTTCAGATTTTGCAGTGCCTCTCTGTTGGCACGGGTGATTCAGGTGCAAGTGGAATTTCTAGAGCAATGGTGAAGGACAGGTTTAAGACATTCAATGTACAATTTGAGGAGCTTCATCAAAGACAATCTCAATGGACAGTTCCAGACAGTGAGTTGCGAGAGTCTTTGAGGCTTGCTGTTGCCGAAGTCCTCTTGCCTGCCTACAGATCCTTCTTGAAACGGCTAGGGTATGGCTTTTTACCCTGAAGTCAATTTCCATATCCACTTCCTCAAGCGATCGCTCTAATTTATCGCATCTAACATCATAATACTTATGATGATTCTCTTCTGTTTTCTGTACAGACCCATGATTGAGGGTGGTAAAAACCCCCTGAAGTACATCAAATACAGTCCAGAGGATCTTGAGCGCATGCTGAATGAATTTTTTGAGGGTAAGACATGGAATGAACAAAAAAGGTAAAAAATAAAAAAAAAATTATCTCGAAGGTCGGGACTTGGGGTAAATAAGGAAACTACTTCATTTCATTAGAGTTTTTTTTTTGGTTTTGTAAATCATGAGGTTGAATAATAGTGGCTTCATAAATCACAACCAATAGTACATATGGGGGTATGTACCATAGGTCTGATGAACACTTCCCAGTCGCCAAAAAACTGAACAAAAAGGTTTAATTGAGAGGAAGATGACAGTTTAGTTTTGTATGTGTGTGTGTATGGCTTCAGTGATATGGAACTTTATATCAAATCTTAGGAAGTTACCTCCTTGACTTTTTGTTATTTGATTGATTTTGTGATATCATAAGACCCTAAGAAATATTTTTAATCAAATCTTGAAACCATCTCAAGTGCGTGACGACCCAAATTCTAGTTTCAAGGACAAAACGGGTCATACAAACAGGGACGGAGCCAGACTCAATTTTAAGGGGGGGGCCGAAATTTTTAAAGGTAGGGATTTTTTTTTAAAGGGGGGCCAATTATATTTATAATTTTAAAAATTATAATTATATAAGTAATTTTAAAAAAAAAATTTCGTCACTGCATACAAATCAACCTGGCTCACTTGTCCTTGTATTTCCTTAAGCGCTAAGCCCACCCATCTCAAAAAACCCTTGACCTTGATGTTCCTAAATGTTTTCCATTTCCTCGATTGTCTCTGCCTTGCTGCCCTAGTCTATAACTCGTAATCCTTATCCTTTGGCATAATCCCAAGTTCCGTGATCTTTTACCTTGCGCACGTACACGAAAACAAAAAGAAAAGAAAATCGCATTTTAGGGCAAAGAAATAAAACAGTAGGAGCACCGATTTGTTGGTTTAACTCCGATTTGGGCCTTGCAAATGAGCCCCATGTTGGTTTCAATTTTGTGGTTGGTAGTGGGAATGTTGGGACAGGCCCCGGGAGGCAAGGTAAAAAGCTGGATGTGCCTAAGAGGCCCAAGAGTTCTACTAGTTCAGCTATTAAGACTACCATTCTGGAGCCAGGTCTTGCTCAGGTGGAGGCCATTAGTCCTACAAATAGGCCTGATCCACAGCCTACTTCATCTAGACAGCCTGTGCTTATCCCTCCTCGGCCTAACCCAACCCCAGCGCCTTCCCTGCTCCAACTTGTTGCTTCTCAATTTCGCCAGGCGTTTCAAGACTCTATCCCCCCTCCCAACTCCACTGCACTCCTACATTCAGGTTCTCACGGTGAGCAGATACAGGTGGTTCCCAACCATGAACCTCCTGATCCGGGGTCAACATCCTTGCAGGCTACCACCGCTATGGCATTGGATGTTAGCCACAATGCTTCTCTTGCGCTTAACCCCTCCCTTGATGGTGTTGATGTGGATATGGTTCCAAGTAACCTTGCTTGAGCTGGTAACGCTACTTCCCTGTCTTATCAATGATTAAAAGTCTCAATATTCTCTCTTGGAACTGCCGAGGTGCGGCTCATTTAGATTTCATTCCTTGTATGAAAGACCTCCATAGAAAAGATAAGGTGGATATCCTTATTGTTATGGAAACTCATATCTCTGGAAGGCGGGCTGATAGGATTTCTCGTTCTATTGGTTTTGAGAATTTCTTTCGCATGGAAGCTACGGGTTTCTCCGGTGGTATATGGTGTTTCTGGAATCATTCTATTATTCAGCTTGAGGTTTTGGTGACTCACAAACAATTCATCCATTTCCTTGTGTGTGATGATAAGTTTCAGGTCTGGTATTTAACAGCTGTGTATGCAAGTCCACAATTGCCAGCCCGTGCTAGCTTTTGGCGGGAGATGAAGCGTCTCAGTGATATAACCACTCTTCCTTGGCTTCTCATCGGAGATTTCAATGATTATGCGTCCCCATCCGAGAAACGAGCTGGTCAGTTTTCTCTGAGTAGAGCTACGCTTTTTCGAAAGAATTATGATGATTGTAATCTTATGGACCTTGGTTTCAAAGGTTCCCCATTTACCTACAGAAGGCGCACTAATGGTTTTTTCTCCACTTTCGTTCGTCTGGATAGAGCCTTGTGTAATGCTGCATGGAGAACTTTATTTTCAGATGCTTCAGTTCACCATTTACCTCGTACTCATTCTGATCACAACCCCATTCTCCTGAAACTTTATGGCTTTATTCCTCCTGCACATTCTCCACCCTTTCGTTTTCAGGATGCCTGGACTCTTCATAAAGATTTTAATCATGTAGTTCACAGGGCATGGAACTTGGATCATTCTTCTCTCCATGAGGCCTTGAATAATTTGAAAGATGCTGCTCTTCTTTTTAACAGGACTACTTTTGGGAACATTTTTCAGAGGAAGAAGCGAGTTCTTGCTCGGCTTGATGGCATCCAAAAGACATTGGCATATGCTCCCATTCCTGATCTCATCTCACTGGAGGCTAGCCTTGTATCGGAATATAATGATATCATCCGCCAGGAGGAGCTATTGTGGTTTCAGAAATCTCGTGTCCAATGGCTGCAGTTGGGTGATCGCAACACAAAATTCTTTCATGCGATGACCATCTCGCGTCGTAAACGCAATCGGATTGAACGTTTACGTGATGATGAGGGGAATTGGCTAACGGATGCTTTAGCTCTTCAAGTTGAGGTACAAAAAATTTTTCAAAAGCTATTCTGTTCTAATGATGATATTGTTATGCCCTTTCCTCAGCTTCCCACCCACCCTCTCCTTTCGGCGGAGGCGGCTACTTCTTTATTAAGGCCTATTACTAAGGCCGAGGTATTTACTGCGGTTCAATCTATGAAGTCCTACAAAGCTCCAGGCCCTGTTGGTTTCCAACCAGTTTTCTATAAAAAATACTGGCCGTTTGTTGGTGAGTGTGTCTATGAAATGGTGTGAACTGCCTTCTCCACTGGTACTTGCCCGGAGAATCTGACAGAAACTTTAGTGGTTTTGATCCCTAAGGAGACGCAGCCTACCTCTATGTCGCAATTTCAGCCCATTAGCTTATGCAATGTTAGCTACAAGATTCTTACGAAAGTCCTTGTTCAGCGCATTCGACCTTTATTGGAGACTATTATTCTTCCTATGCAAGGGGCTTTCATCCCCGGCAGATCTGCGGCGGAACATATTCTTCTCGCTAGGGAAGTGGACCACACTATAAGAAAGACTAAGAGGAAGGATGGTTATCTGGCCTTAAAGATTGACTTAGCTAAAGCTTATGACAGAGTTGACTGGAGATTTCTTCATCAGACTCTACTAGATTTTGGTTTCCCCACTCTCATTGTCTCTCTTATAATGTCATGTGTGACTAATTCTAGGTTATCTATCCTTTGGAATGGAGCTCGATTGCCAGCTTTCTCTCCCACACGTGGATTACGTCAGGGCGACCCGCTCTCGCCATACTTGTTCATTCTCTGTATGGAGAAGCTTTCTCTGCTCATATCTCACCGCGTTGCTTCCAATGATTGGAAGCCTATTAAGGTATCTGGTAATGGCCCCTCGGTCTCTCACCTCTTGTTTGCTGATGATGTGCTTCTATTCACCCATGCGTCAACTAGGGGTTGTCAAGTTGTGAGGGATACGTTAAAACATTTTTGTGATTGCTCGGGCATGCTAATCAATGAGCAAAAGTCAAAAACTCTCATCTCTCCTCATGCCTCTCGAAGACACAAGGATCTTTTACGGCGTCGTTTTAATCTCCACTTTACAGGGGACTTGGGGTCTTATCTGGGCGTCCCCCTTCGTGGCTCTAACAGACGGAGTGAGTTCAATGCAGTCATTGATAAGATTAAGGCTTGCTTACAAGG
>JAOTBA010000005.1:32248858-32266869 GCA_025629845.1 Erythroxylum squamatum
CTCCTTTGGTCAGATCCTGATGCTAAGGTTGATGGCTGGGCAGACAGCGATCGAGGGGTGTCGTGTACCTTTGGGGCTGACAAGGTGGCGGAGTTTCTCGATAAGAACGACCTTGATTTGATTTGCCGAGGTCACCAGGTAAAGGCTATACCATTTCAAGATGTAATGTTGTGGAATCAATCTTTTCTAATCAGAATGCCTCAGGCTACTGATAGATGATTTCAACCTTGTCTGAAATCCCCTCAAATCCTCTGTGCCATGGAACCTGTCCCAATCCTGTCCTAACTCATCCAAGCCATCCATTTATGTGGACCCACATAAATGGATGGCTTGGATGAGTTAGGACAGGATTGGGACAGGTTACATGGAACAGAGGATCATGTCCCGTCTGAAATGGGTTGAGTAGGTAATAGTATTAGGTTTGCTAGACAATCAAGATTTGAGAATTTTGTGTTGTATTTAGGTGGTGGAGGACGGATACGAGTTTTTTGCGAAGCGAAGATTAGTGACAATATTTTCAGCTCCAAATTATGGTGGCGAATTCGACAATGCCGGCGCTTTATTGATCGTAGACGACTCACTAGTGTGTTCGTTCGAGATATTAAAACCAATGATTTCAGCAAGCAGTTCAAAATTGCCCCTGAAAAAGGTAAAGGAAACCTTCATTCATATGAATACTGATTTCTTGTTAATTTACTAAATTTGATTTCCTCCTTGTTTTTGTTCAAACAGCCACCGAAAATTGGAGGCGCCTAAAAAGGCTTCTGAAGAATGAAGACCGCTTCCAGAACAGTTCTGCAAGGGAAACCCAACTTGAATTAAGGAAGAGAATCGTTTAATCTTCCTTAATTCAAGTAGCAGAAATTTTTTAATATCAATTCAACTTATTATTTGACATTTTTATCTGCAGGAAAGTTTTTATTGCGTACATTGGGTAATGTGCATGTGCTACTTGTAACTATCAATTTGAGTATATATGTGAGTCAAAATTTTCAAAGTTTAATGTATGATAAAGGTTATAATGTGAGCTTTGTAGGTAAATCATGTATTGATAAAAGAGTAAAGAACAATTATAAAGTATTTATTGAAAATATGGAAGAGAATGTGTCTGCAATTATATAATGTGTGTGTCATATATGGCACTTATCAAATCAGGATGTCAAGTACTTAATCTTTATGAATGATGAATCTTGGATGTGACACCAATGATTAATATCGAGCTGATTGAGAAACTTAATAAACACTACGTAGCTTGTCGATGGACTTTCAATAGTAATGTTTCAAAGAGACAAAGTGTTTGAAAAATGTCAAATGCTAAAAAAATTTCAAGAGCAAGAGATTGATGATGACTTCTAGACCTTACAACTTTTGCCAGTTTAGGAAATAAGCACTATGCATATGGAATTAATGATTAATACAATATATTCTGGTTGGATCGGCTGCGCCAGGCTCAGGCTCATCTCTACCTATTTATGGCCCGTTCGACCCATCAGATGTTAGACTCCCATGCAAACACAAGGATCTACGTAAACTTAGTATCCACAGCATATATAAGGTACTATTCCTACCGGATGGAGGTATGAGACTGTAACCCTAGCCACTCATCTGTATTCTCAGCTACCAAAACCTCTCACAAATACTGACTTGAGCGTCGGAGGGGCCTCCCGAGAAACAGCTCCCGGCCCGCTGTTGTCTGTTTTGCAGGTATCTCACAGCCAGAATCGCACAAACCATGGATCAGAACCACGACGTTCAACCTCAGCAGAAACCGGCTGAACCAATTATTTTAAATTATTAATTTAGGTAGAGTTTAATTGGTATAGGTTAAGTTTAAGAACTAAATTGGGTTACTATATCAATGAAATTTAGTTAGCTCACGTATAATGTTTATACCATATGTGTTTCATTATTATTTTTAACTGAAATTTAAGAGGAGTTTTTCTAAATAATAAAAAAACTATAAGGAGTTTTTCAAGAATTTTAAATATTAAATTTTTTCTAAAGTTTCTTAAATGATACGAGAGGTTTTATCCTAATAATAATAATAATGATAATCATCATCATCATCATCATCATCATCATCATCATCGCCATAGTCTTTGTTGTTGTCGTCGTCGTCGTCATTATCGTGACCTCATGGTTGCCATATCTCTAGGGTTCACAGAGGCTTATTGTTCTATGTTATTAAATGTATAAGGTGCACTAGATATACTTTATTATGAAATTATAGTGGGATCTATATTTTTAGACATGAACTTAATAAGGTATTATATTATGGAATATGAGGAGTATAGTTTTCATGAATCTTAAATATTTTGAATGGAGATGAAAAAAATACAAAATTTAGAAACAAATTATACCATTAATTTTTTAAATTAAAATAGACTAAATTATCCTATTGAATTTATTTTGATATGATTCTAGATATTCTATAAATTGAATTTTATCAAAATTGGTTCACATTGAATTGGATTAAAAGAATTGAAATTTATGTATATAATTATAAATATTAATATTTTGTAAATTTTAAGTCCATTAATTTTAAACATTTAAATCTAAACTTATCCACTTGAATTTAAGATAATTAATTTCTAGCCTTTGAATTAAAGATATGGATAAAGTAAATTGCCTTTAAAAAACTTATTAAAATTTGAAAAAAAAGAGTTAAAATAGAAAAACAATAAGTAATAGTTGGAGTAAATTTTTATTATTTAAGGCCTGTCCGTTTATTCTTTTTAAACTATACCCTTACTTAAAAATCTAAAAATCCATTTCTAACATCACTACACTATTTGCTTTTCAAGTATTAGATAGTTTCCGTGTAATGATTCAACATCTTATACTTTGTGATTATCTTGGACGTGTTATTATCTAGATATTTTATATGGACATGTGAGATTCTCTAGTGACTTCATGTCTTCTAGAGTTATATACTAATGATGAGACGTGCATTATATTTGCTATTTGGTTTATTTTAGTACATTTAGTAGTTATGTTATTACCTACTCTTAAACCCGAGTGTATCTCTTAAACAAACTTTTGCATATCTTCCTACACATTAACTTATTATTAGGTTACATTGATAATGAAGTAATCAATAATATATTACCAATATTAAAGTGTCTTAGGGTATTGTCTATATCAAATTATGATATTACACTACAATAGATCCATTTATTGGCTATGTTTTAATTGGGGACGATTTACACGTTCATCGCTATAAGCAAATGATTTTACAACGTTTTAGTGAAACGTCAGTAAATGGAACATAATTTACGATGATTATTGACCATAGTCGCAATAACAACAAGTTTTAACGATGTTTAAATAATTTCTTCACCACAATGAAAGATTTTTGTGACGAACAAAAGTATTGAAATATATATCGCGTTGCCAATAATTGCCTTTTTTGCGGTGATTTGTGTAATCGTCACGCAAGGGTCGTACAAACATAATATTGAGCGAAGTTAAAAGAAAACTGTCGCATAATGTATACTTTGTTCGATGATTTGTCATTTGTCACCAATATTTGGCAACGAGTTTCTGAAGTGTCGCAGACGGTGACACATATGGTGACTATTTATTATATTCGTCGCAATTATGCTAGCATTTTGCGAAGATTATGAATGTCATCGCAAAAAGTGAGTGTTAAATATTTTCCTTAAGTTTGTAGGGAAATTTTGATGAAATTTTGTATCACTGCTAATGTCATCGCAAAAAGTGAGTGTTAAATATTTTCCATAAGTTTTTAGGGGAATTTTGATGAATTTTTGTATGTGATAGCATTGATAAAATTAATAATATTTGTAAGATAGTTTGTTAATGCTAAGTGTACTTAATAATCGTAGTTAAGGTTAATTATAATTGACATTTTTGTAATCCTAGTTAAGATATCTTTTGTTGTCAAGTTGATTTCAATGTTTAAAACACATCGTTGAAAAACACGTGGTAGGTTATTTAAAATATGAAAAGTAAATATATTTTGGACATTAAAATATTTGTGAACCAAAAATTTGAATTTTAATAGGATAAAAATATCATAAATTTAAGTAAACAACTATTCTTAATAATTAATATTTGGTTACAGTAAAATAATTATTTATAAAAATTTTGGAAATGGTATCAATACAATATAATGATATATGGTAAGTAGTACAAGATTTTAATTTGAAGTTTAACAATTCTTACAAACATAGAATAATAATAATAGTACGCAGCCTTACTCCTAACGAGTAGAGAGATTATTCTAAAAATTCTTATAGACAGACTAATAAATAAAGTTTTAAGCTGATTCTATCGATAAAGAGTTGAAATAATTTTTTTTTGGATTCAAGGTAACATGAGAGTCTGTAAAAGTAAATGAGTTCCCTATGTCTGGATTTCTAAGAAGGGACCTTGCATGTTCGAAAGCACCGATTGAAATATTGAAAGATCTTCCCTCAAGTGTAGGGATGTTGACACCCTCTTCCAATAGCTTCTTCGCTATAGCTAAACTTCTAGAAGATACAGTGAATGAGTCCCTAGATTTAGTATGGAAGACAACTTGATCAGATAAATTGCCAGTACGATGCATTTTGCCTAAAACACAATCAGTATAGAACTTAGATTGCTAGTTTAGTGAAACTGTATAACGAACCCAAATTGGAAGACATGCATACCTGATTGACGAGACATAGTCATTGGAATCAACAAAATTTTCAAAACAACTAATTTTCGTAATCCTTTATAGACCATTGTGACATCGCCTCCGCCTCTACCTCCATTTCTATCTATATTCTCTTGAAGATTCAAGGAAGCTTAACACAACATATAGTATATACAATCAAATGTTCATATATATGATAGGTTCATAACAGGAAATGAGATCTAGATAATAAGGATAGTGAGGTAGTTCGAATGATACTAAAAACGTTCAAGAAGAAGATCGGCTATGGAAGGAAAACGATTATTAGTGTATGAAGAAGGCATTTGTTCTACATTGTTTTTTTTTTCCTTCAGTAGGGACAATTTTGCCACATTTCTCCCAATGGAATGTCTTTCTACTATCAAAAACTAGTCGCCACGTTAACATTCCTCGATAAATTATGTTAAAAGTTATATTATGTAAAAGTGAATTTATAATAAAATTTATTATGTTCAATAAAATTTTCAATTATAAGTGAAAGTAATACAATTTAGTACTTATACATCTTTAATCTGCTTAATGAGATGAAAGTTACCCTTCTTAAAATAAAAGTAATCCATTTATCCTTTATATCATATCTAAATTTTAGAATTTAAAGTAGATTACACATGACCATGCTCTTGATTTACAGAAATATAGTATTATCTATATAGGGTTATATTACTATTATTACAAAAAGAGTTAAATACTCTTTCAGACCTTTCATCAAATAGTTAACAGGCTTTTCTGAAAGAAGCGTTAAAGGTCTTAAAAAAAAACTCAACGTATGTACAACCAACAAAGAAAGACAATAAATTATCTTCGAAACACAAACACAAATATAACCGATACAACATATGCAAAAAAAAAAGAATTCACAATAAACACCTAAACGTATAAGTAAAACAAAGCACAAGATGGAGGATTATAAAATAGAAAAGAAGAATAATATCAACATAGTCAAGGATGCTTCTTTGATGGTGACGACCATAATACATAAGACGAGCACAAGAGAGGGGACAATGGTTATTGGACCTTGAATGTAGAGGAATGTTGATGGTTATCACGAAAATGAAGAAAGGTTCAGTTTTGTGTTAATAACCTAATACAAAATGACGCATTTCTTATTAAGGTAAGCAATGTTGTTTTCGATTTTTCGGAAGAAATATAGTACAATTTTGTTATTAACAAAAAAACCGTTGCCAAATAGGAAGACATTTCCATATTTGTTGTCACCTTTGCCATAAATAATTATACATCATATATAATTTATATGTTACAGTATGGAATTTTTATATAGTAATTAGATAATTATTATTACATATAAAGTAATATATATATTACATAAGTAAGATATGGAAAATTTATATATAATTTACCATTTATAAATCATTATAATAGTTAGGATTAATTAATATGTACACATTAATAATACATTAAGTTAATTACCATATATGATAATAATCATAGCAGTTTAATTAGAAATAATTTGCAATATATTAGGAAATGATAATCAACATTAAATATTAATATCAAATCTTTATAAATTTTTAAATATTATTGAAAATGACTTTAGCAACAATGTCATTTCAAAGATTACTACATGATGTTAATGATGTTGATTGCATAATTGTAAAACAAATTTGATTGTAATATATACTTTTTACTAATTATTTTAGGAAAATAAAAAATTGTATGAAAATTGCATCAAACTTCTTCTATACACTATGTACCTATGGATATTTGGACCAAAAGGTTTGAATAGATTGAGACAACAGAAAGAGTTACTAAGGACTCATTTTCATTATAGTAATTTTTAGAGATAATAATAATAGCAGTTTAATTAAAAATAATTTGCAATATGTTAGAAAATGGTAATGAACATTACATATTAATATAAAATCTTTATAAGAAAATTTTAATATTATTGAAAATGACTTTAACAAGTCATTTCAAAGATTACTACATGATGGTAATGACGTTGAATGCATAAATGTAAAACAAAAGGATTGAACAAATATGATTGTAATATATACTTTTTATTAACCATTTTACCAAAATAAAAAATTATATGAAAAAGGTTTAAAATTGTTGACGATTTTCTAATTTGGTAAGAAAATGTTAGACAATTAACGACGCTGTTTTAATTTGATAGAAAAATCTTAGGCATTTGGCGACTAATTATATTTTCGTCGCCAAATGTTGCGCGTGATAAAAAAAATTTAAGTTGAAACGACGTTGTTTGTTGGAAATTTGGCGACGAAAATATTGTTCGTTGCCAAATGTAGCGGATGATAAAAAAATTTAAGCTGAGACGATGTTGTTTACGGGATGACAAACGATGTCTTCCCAGCATTTGTTTGAGCACAGACGCCTGAAGCCCCTCCCCTCCCTGCTCAATTATCTTGTCCAAGCCTCTCTCCCTGCCTGAATTTTCATCCACTTAAACCACATTCATCTGATAATTTTCTTCTCCTCACTCTACAGCTTCTGTCCTCCATCATCTCCCTGTGGTTTCTCTCCACATGGTAAGTAGTTTTGTGTTTTTTTCTTCTTTTGTCATTGAAACCGAAAACGTATGTTGTTTAAGTTATGTTTTTTTTATTTTTTTGTTGAGTTGTTTGCATTAATTGGGACTAATAATGACCTTTTTGTACTGAATATATGTTAATGTTAATGAAGAAAGGGAAAAGAGAGAATTGTTTTTGTTATTTTTGGTTGAAATTTAGTTGCCCATAATGTGTTCGAAGAAATTCTTCAATGATTAAGTGACTCGTATTTCTATTCAATGTAAGACCTTAACGTTCCTTGGTTAGTTATCCATTTACTAGAAAATTACAGGAAGTAGTAATGAGGCATTAATGGATCCATTTAATGAATATTTTAAGGAAACCTAAAGATTCAAACATATGAAGAATAAAGCACCAGATGATAGAATCAAACACTTTGTGAAAGTCTAATTTTATAGCACAAGTTATAGAAGAATTCTTGTTGTTGTAACTCCTAAAGAGCTCCTAGGATAATAGGATTCTAGACAAAGGCTCTTTATGAATCATTTATAAGATTCTCGATGATTAGTTTTGGTCTTTAAGCAAGTATCTTTTCTATGATATTGTATAATATGTGACAATAAGAAATAGGGTTGTAATCAAATTGAAGAAGGGCTGGGGATCTTTGAAATAAGAGTTATAAAGGCTTTATTAATTTCTTTGAGCATTTACCTCTTTTTAAACAACTCTAGTACAACATTAGTGAAGAATCTTTTTGTCTAAGACCAAGATTTTTGAAAGAAAAACACATTTAGACTATCATGATCATGGGACTTACCAATGCTTAAGTTCAATGAGACCTTTCCACTTCCTTATTATCAACAGGCTTACTTAAGGGATCAGCTTCTATTATAAAGAATTGGTGAGAAATGAGGCCTTAAAGTAACTGAGGTGAAGATAAGCTAAAAGCTTAGGTTGCCAAAAAATTATAAAAGAAATTGTAAACCTCTTTACTTATCTACCTTTATGAGAGGGTAGTTCCTCCACCTTGCTTTATCAGAAATTCTATTAAGTTTCTTCCTTGTATTAATGGATGCATGAAATAATTTTGTATTTTTGTCCTCGTCGTTGATCCATTGATTCTAAATATTTTCCTTAGTATGGAATTATGTTTCTCCATAGCTTTATAAAAATAATTTAGAGTTGAATTTTTAGTCCTTAATAGGGTAGCATATCCCAAGTTAGAGGTAAACTCGTCTTGGATTCGGGTAACATAAAGTTTTGCATCAGTAATGCTCTTTTAAATATCCTTGAAACTATTATAAATAAGGATTTTTAGTCCTTTTCTCACCATTCCTAATTTCCTCATACATGCATAAGATTTGCAATCATCAAAGATATAAGTTAACCATATCCTAAAAAATGCTTCAAAACCCTCTATCTCTACTAGAAAGTTGTTATAGTGTAAAGGGTACAGAAAGCATATTCTTAATAATTATTGGGTTGTGATCATTGAAAATTGGGGTGCGATTTCACAAACAATATTGAGTCAGTCAACTTAAAAGCCAAAACTATGGGGTTATTGTTGAGGGATATCATGACGACAATTTATTAACTTCTACGGTGTCATCTATGAAATAATAGAGTTGCACTGCATCAAGGATAAGAAAGTTATTCCATTTAAGTGTAAATGGTTTAATCTTACTAATATGAAAGTGAACGAGAATATTACTAGCATCAATGTTAGTAAGACATGGTATGATAATAACTCTTTTGTCTATGCAAGTCAAGTGAAACAAGTTTTCTACCTCAACGATACTGTATTGGGTAGCAATTGGAAGGTTGTTCAAAAGTTTCAAAAATGAAATCTCTTCAATTTTGTGAAAAGGATAATGGTCAATTCATATAAGATGAAGATGAAGTATATCAAGAGATTGAATTGGAGTTCAATAGTGAAACCATTTGAATAAAAGATGTAGATATATCATCATTCTATAGGAGATATGTTAACCTCAATACAGTACAACTGGATGAAGTCCAAGCAAATCTTATCGTACAAACAAATGAAGACTATACTCAAGATGAATTAAATGACAATGATGATAATTTGGCCGAATATGTTAGTGATAAAGAGTCCAATGATAATGTAATTAATGATGATAATTTTCAAAATCTTGATCATAAAGATTGAAGGTAAATAATTTGTTTAGATTCTCTGAAATGTTATATTGATGTTTGAGTTATGTTAATCCGTATTATTGATATCTCGCTTATGTTAATGCGTATTGTTGATGTTTTACTTATGTTTATGTGGAATGTTGGTGTTTGGCTTATGTTTATGCAAATGTTGTTCATTTACTTATGTTTATGTGGATTATTGGTGTTTGAGTTATGTTATGTTGAATGTTGGTGTTTGAGTTATGTTATGTCGAATGTTGGTGTATGTTTTATATTATATAGAATGTTGGTGTGTGTTTAAGTTATGTTTTTGTGGACTCATGAAGTTGAATTATGTTATGCGAAATATTGGTTGGTATTTGAGTTATGTTATGCGGAATGTTGCTGTGTGTTTTATATTATGCAGAATGATGGTGTGTGTTTAAGTTATGTTATTGCAGAATGTTGGTGTTTGAGTTATATTATGCGAAATGTTGTTGTGTGGTTTAGTTTTGTTACGTGGAATGTTGGTGTATGTTTGAGTTATGTTTTAACGGAATGTTAGTGTTTGAGTTTTGCGGAATGTACAGGTTTGACTTTTTTTTATGGAACGCTGATGTTTAACTCATATTTTTGCTAAATGTTCATGTTTGACTTATGTTAATGTGGAATGTTGATGTTTGAGTAAAGATTATGAGTAATGTTGATATTTCATTTACAAATATTCAATATAATGGCACCTGGTAGAAATAAGGGAAATAGAGTGGCAACTACCGAAGATGTTTCTCCCCTATAATAACCAAATCAATTCGATCCTATCGAACAACAACCACTGATTTTATCTACTGATGAAGCTAGTCAGCAACAATCTCTATCTACCTCAACTAGTGCTGAGGGATCTTTAGGCTGTTATTGTTAACCACCTATAATTAGAGTTATGCCCAAATATATATTTACATTTTTAATGTGTTTTTTCTTATCATTATTATTCTTTTATTGTCAGGTTCCAAAATCAACATAAGAAAAAGAGGTAGAGGTATCACTAAAGTTTCTGAGTTGCAATGCATGAATATTGCAATGACCAACTAGTTGTCTTTGCATACTGACCTCACGCAATGTCTTCTTGTTGACAAGATCCAATTAGCAAAATTGTCCAGTGAGTTAGGAGTCGTTTTCAGGAATGAATTGCCTGGCATGAAGGAAGACAACTTGCTACAGATTGCTTTGGACAAAGTTTTGATAATTTTTCAATTCATTTTATTATAAGCAATTTTGTTTTACTTATTTAAAGAGTAATTTAACTTCTACGTGTTGCTCACGGATGAAGCTCAATATCGTCGATATCGAGAATCTTAAAATTTCAAGCTTGTGTGAGTTCAGTGTTGAAACAAAGGGCGAAGAGTTATCATTATCGACTTCATAAATACTACAAGTCTTTTCCTTTGGATGAGGAGGCAAGGAGACATGTTCTAAAATGGGTGACTCAAGAAAATTGGAGTGAAATGTGTGATTATTGGGCATCTGTGAAGGTTAAGGTTTGTCTTCTTTCTCTTCACATTTGCTTCCATTAATTTTATTTTTGTGTTTAATGACTATTTCTTTTCTTTATTTCGGAAAAGTGTGAGGAAGCTAAGATTAATAGAGCAAAGATGAAAACTCCTCACAACACCTACTCCAAATCATTTGTCGTTGTACGACAAAAATTTGTAAGTTCTTTGTTTAGAAGTTATATTATATTAGTAAATACAATATAATCTATTGTGATTCAATTTTTTTAATTAATATAATAGATTCAAACTCAACTACTACATAGACAATAGTGTGATAGGATCACATTCTACAAACTGACACGCTATAAGAAGGTAAAGGCTAAATGTATGAAGAAGTGCAAAATAATTATGTAAGTGTAAAAATTTTAATTTTAGAGTTTATTTATTTATGTAATAGTAACTAATAATATTTGAATTTTATCTCAATTTTGCCTTTTAAATTATAGGACAAGATGCAGGAGTTGTTACAGAGATCATTGTCTAACAAAAATGAGCCCAATGTGGATGAAATTTGTAATAACGTCCTTGGTACAAGATTAGGGTATATCAAAGGTCTTGGGTATGACACTAAGCCAATTGGTTCATCATCGTCACAACTAGCATATATAACGACACTTTAAGAGGAGAACCGATCGCTTAAGGCTCAGTTATAATGTAATGAAGAAAAGTTAGATCGTATTGAAAAAAAATTACAACATAATGAGAAAAAAATTAAACCGTACTGAAAGAGAGTTAACCAAGCTTAAAAAAATGGTCAAACAAATACTTGGGTCAAAGTATGTAAGTAGTAGTAATGATGAGGAGTCTTAGTTTGTTCATAAATTTTTTTCTTAACTTTTGTAATTAACATTTAATTAAATTTTATTTTTTAAATTAAATGCAATGTTTCATAATTAAAAATTAAATACATTTAATTAAAATTTATTTTTTAAATTAAATGCAATGTTTCATAATTAAAAATTAAATGCATTTAATTTTTAATTATGAAACATTTTAAGTTATTTACTTAATTATTATTCAAACAATGTTACCAACAATAATAAAAAAACGTAACTTAATTATAATTCAAACTATGTTAAAAAAACACGAATTAAAAATGTTATTAATAATTATAATTAAATGATAACTTGGTAATAGGAAAGTATAATTAAAAATAAAATTCGTCACTAAAACTTTTTAGCTACAAATACAAAATCGTTATCAAATCTTTTTCCATACGTTTCCCAAAATGTCTCCAAAAACATTTAGCTACGCTTTAAAAAATGTAGCTAAATATATTCTGCTACGCAAATAAATCGTCGCTAAACATTATTACCTACGCCTAGGTTAACAAAGTTAATTACCTTTAGCCAGCAAAAGAAAACATCACAATAAGTAATTTACGACAATTTTATTTCTCTTCACCTATTCCTTTTTGCGACGGACACGTGATTGTAGCAAAATCAGTTGGGCGGCGATTTCTTGAAAACGTCGCAGATAATTATTTGCTACGGGACTTTTGCGATCATTGGTTCGAAGATTTTTTACTGTTGCAAAAAAAATTTTGCGACGGTATATTATCTTTCGGTGACGAAATTTTTTGTCGTCTAAATCGTGTTCTATTATAGTATTATGATAAGTTTACTCGATTTAAACAGTAACTTGAAGCATTTGTGATATCTTAATGTTTTAAAGAATACCCACTATAGTGCTTTGTAAGGTTGGGAGTAAGTTACATCATTTGAAAATATTGAATTTATATGGATATGGTGAATTAATTTGTATTTGTCAATTTAGTTTGCAACTTGAAGCATCTGTGACATTTGAATCTTTATAAAACATCAATTAAGATGTGAACTGAATCATATATACTTTATTCTTGTGTTGGTGCAGGGAACTTATTCATTTTCTAGTTGACTTAAAGAGGTTAATCAACTTGGATGATTAACATCTCCAAGCCAACTTGTAATTGGAGGTTCTGATGGAATCGTTGTTATTACTTATTAGTATTTAATTCTACTGGAACCAGTTTTTTTCCAATGTTATCACTCATATTACATACACTACTTATATGACATATATGTTTTTACCATAATAGTAAAAGCCTATATCACATCTATATAGGACAAAATCCCATGTTACATTTGCTAGATTAACTTATTCTGCATATGTTTAAATTCAGGCCTCTTTGTGGCATGTTGAGCCTATATTTTAAAATTTGCTATCATTCATTTTTGAATATGCAATTATTATTGAACATGAATTTATGATCCCTTTATAACTTATTGTTGGACCCTAAAATTTTTCTTTATTTATTTGTTTAATTATTTTGCTTTATTTTGTTTTCTTAGAATGGAGTCCATGATCTTTCTAGCATAAGGAGAAATTAGAAGTATTAAATGGAGAAATTAAAATTAAGTTAGAGTATCGTATGGTGTAAGTTAAATTGAAGAAGTAAGAATGCATATGGGGCATTCTTGGAAGATCACTTAAGTCTAAAAGTTATAAGCCATTAAAGGAAGGGTAGAATGGGAAAAGGAAAATTGTAGTCTTGCAATTGAAGAAGCAAACACGTGAATGAGAGCAAATAAGAGAGAAAATAACGAAGAGAAGAAGAGAAGGAGAGAAACGAGGGAAGAAAATTAGGGTTTTTGGAGATCTTGAAGAGTTTGAAGAATTTGAAGCTCAATCAAGTAAGTATAAGCATTAACCCTTCTTGTTTTGTTGGATGAACCATAATTAGTGATAGTTAGAAGTGAAAATGAAGTTGAATAAGTGTAGGAAGTGTTGATGAATGGTATATGTAAATGTTTTATTGTTTGGTTAATGATCAAATACAGATTATGAATTGGTTTGTGAATGATTTGGGTTGAAATGAAGTTGAAAATGAAGTAAAAGAGATAGTTTAGGTTTAAGATGGGTTATATGTGAAATGTGGGAAGTAAAAAGTTAGAAAAAGTGGCAAAGCATGTTCTCAGTGCATTTTTCTGTGAAAGTTTGTCGCGGCGAAGGCAACTTTCCTGCACAAACATACTTTGGTATTTTGACGACAACTTTTTTCTGTAGTTATTCAAATGGAATGATTTTTGATTGGGTGTAAACTAGAGATATAGGGATAGAAATTGTCTAATAAAATCAAGTTTTAATTCAGTCTTTAAGAATTTCAATTTTTTGGATGGAAGTTGAGCACAGAATGTTATTTTAATATAAGAACAGTCTGAAAATCTTTGGAGTATAACTTTTAGCGTGCTAAACTAAATTGAATGATTTTGGTATCATTAGAAACTTAAGACAATGGAGAAAATTTTTCTAGAAAAAAGTGTTATCAAATTTCATCATTTACTTGATCAATGGAAAAATGGGCCCGAAGGTTTGGATTTATGGAAGGGTTTTGGTTCATGAAGCTTAGGAAATGCATGGGTTTAAGTACTCTAAGATCAATTAAGTACTCAAATTAGAATTATTATTGAATTGGGATTTTGTTATTATTAAAGGAAATCACGAAGGGGATCAAGAGAGGTAAGATGAGCAAGAGGAAAGACATCCTTAAGCCAATTTCTTAAGCAAGGAATTCAAGGTGGGTACATATTTATAATAGAGTAAATAAGCCACAAAGAAATTAATGATTTCAATTGCATCATAGATGTTGCATTTATTGTCTCTTGAATGGATTGAGAAATTGTTATATGTTTGATATTTGAATTGTGTTGATGATTTATGCAAAGACTTTGAAAACGATTCTTTTTGAAAATATACAAGTTTATGAAATCAGGTTTTCGGAAATGGTTTTCGAAATATATCATGTTCATGAAAAACAAGTTTCCAAAATGTGCCATATGGGCAAACCGTTTTCAATTCATGAATTACATGTTATGTGGGTTTGGTGTAGTCCATTCAAGTATGGCACGTGCACGTTGACTAAGTTAAAGGTTTCTCCCACCTGCCCGCTAGTGGCATGAAGCTCCTTCATAGACTCCCTCATTTTTACATCTACGCAAAACCACTATGTGGGATTGCGATAGTACGTCAAGTTTACGACTACACAGGACCATTATGTGAAAATGTGTAGTTCGTCATGTTTATAGATCTACCCAAACTATTCTGATGTGCTTATATACTTATGATATATTCACAAGTTTGATGCATAAATGATTTATATTTTGTGAATTTTGGTTAAGAATTTGAGAACGATATGTTTTGTGAATTTAATTAGAACTTTGTATTGGCAAATGAACATTGCAAGGGTTTTACTTTTTTTTCCCCTTATAAACTGTTACCCACGAGCTTCAAGCTCACCCCCTCCATTTCCGTCCCATCTTCAGGTGAAGAGCATGAGACCGAGTAACCAAGAGTCGAGGCATCACTCCACTTTTGCAATGTTTTTGTATTTTAAGCTAGTTTTGTAGAATAAGGCTTTAGTTGCATTTTGAGCATTTCTAGTTTATGTAAACTTTGTATTTTTAGATTATGATATATTGTGGCTCGAAATGCCCATTAAAACTCTTATCTTTTGATATTAATGAAAGATATTTCGTTTTGCTCATGGATTTTGTTCTTGCAAGGTATTTTGATTTAGAAATGAGATTACAGTTTTGAAAAGTTGTTTATGTTTATGTGTATTTTTGTCTTTGGGATTGAATGAATGAGGGTGGTTGAAAGAATTTAAGTTAGCATTAAATAAGGTAGCTTGTAAAGGGTTTTGGGTTCTGTTTCGCGGGTTTTGCCGCAACAAAGGCAGGAGTTCGCCACGGCGTAATCGACCTGAAGGTGTTTTACCTTCATGCGGCAACTTCGCTGCGGCGAAGATAATTTCCATGTTTGCCGTGGTGAAATTCAATCGCTCACCGCGGCGTAATTGACCCGAAGGGGTCCATGGGATTTCTCCCATATGTTCACCATGGAGAAACATTTTGTTTGCCGTGGCGAACTTCACCCGAAGGGGTTATTGGACTTGTTCTCATCAATTTCGCCTTAGCGACCGTCTTGCTTCCAAAGTGTTTTAGCTCCCAAGTTCTAAGTTTTTCCTCCATGCCCAAACTTCACGCTTCATGACTTTCGGATAGTCGCGGCAAACCTACCTTGCTTTGAAGGGTTTTAGCACCCAAGTTCTAAGTTTTTCCTCCACGCCCAAACCTCATGCTTCATGACTTCCGGATAGTCGCGGCGAACCCGCCTTGCTTCCGAAGGGTTTTAGCTCCTAAGTTCTAAGTTTTTCCTCCACGTCCAAACCTCACACTTCATGACTTCCGGATAGTTGGGTTCCGAAAATGGGGTCCAACACTTATACTTTTACCTTTTATAAAATTTTCTTGTCAAAACAACATTAATAACCAACATTTGAACATAAAGAAAAGTATTACTAGTAGTTCCAACATTAAGAGGAATACTACAATTTAGTATTCTTAAAAGGAACGTGTTTAAAGAAATTTATGAAATTAATATTCTTGAATTTCATATTTCATCTAGGGTCACCATTTCTAGAGATTGTTACTCTTTTTTTATTGAAGAGATAAAAAAGTGAAAGCATCACTTAATGTCAAAGGGTGTCCTTGACTATATATACTTTGATAAGTATTCAGATTATATTTTGCTTATGTTTGCCTGCTCATTTTAATGACACTCAATAATGTGTGCAAAAAAGAATTCTCTAACTCTATATGTTATCAAGATTCATAAGGGAGTAAATATTGCAAATTCTATTAACTTTTACATGGATGAATGGATTTTGAAAAGGTTTATGTATATAATTGTTCTTAACACTTTTGAGGAGTTGTGGTTATATCCTTGTTGTCAAAGATGGACTTCACATTGTTGAAGTTTTAATACAAATGATGAGGGGTGTGATTAAATACAATGGGAGATTCATACAAAGGTTGGAATTGTTTTTTAAAAAATATTATGGGTATAAAAATCATTATTTCTAGATTGTCCAACTAGGTGAAATATCACCTATTCAATGTTGGAAGTGGAAGTGAGAGCTAATTTTAAAAAATATTTGGGTTCTATTAGTATGATAAATTATATTAGAGCTTAGGTACAAGATGAATTATCTAAAAGATAAATACATTATTTTCTGTGGTGAAAACGACGCAATGAATAGGTGGTATTAAGTTGAAAAAAATTTATGAATGAACTAATAAGTATAAAGTTGCAGATGAAGAAGAATACATGGGTAGTTCATATTCATCAAGTTAGTGACAAGAATGCTCTAATTGCTGAAGAAGAAATTGATTATTATATTTTGTAAGTTGAGAGCGAGAAGAAATCAATAGCTTTAAAGGAGTTGATAAGTATTTGGTTTTCAATTTTTATAATATTTTTTCATTTATCCGAAAAAATTAATATTTAATAATTATTCAATATTAATATTAATTTTTTCTTTGTTTTCATTCATCTGAATATAAAAATAATTTAATAATTATTCAATTTTAATTATTATTTTAATTTTTTTATTATTCCAAAAATAAATTTAATTTAATAATGTTCAATTGTAATAAATATTTTTTCTTTTATTTTGTTTCAAATTTTTGAAAATAAATTTAATTTAATTATTTGCTAATTTAATAATTAACAAAATTTAAAATCTTATTTATTTAATAACTATTCAATATTATTTATGAAATTTATTTATTTAATAATTCTTCAATTTTTGAGTATATCATTAATTTTAATAATTATTCATGTATAACAAGAATTTGATATGTGCAGACAATTTATTATTTAATTGAAATTCCCAAACATGTCATAATACGATAATTAATATAAACATTACGTCACAAGTGTTTAATATATCAATATGAGTACATATCTAATCTAAACGAACATTATGTGTAGCAAATAAAAGTTTCAAGACCTTTTGTTGTTGTTCGACTTCGGTAGTTAATCAATCATGCGTTTCTTTAAATTGTTTAGTCAATTCATCAACTTGAGATTGTAACCCTTGATTAGCCCTCTTTGACTCCTCTAATTCGTCTCGAAGTCTCTTTCTGACTGAAGTCTTCCCTTGTGCTCGAGGCCCAATTTCCATGCCAACAACGTTATCTGATCTAGTGCCCAAGACTTTGTCACACACTTCATCCACTATCATCGGATGACTTTGTTCTATTGAATGTGTCAATTCATGACACATTAATTCCTAAAAAAGTAAGAATTAATTACATACACATTCTCATT
>JAOTBA010000005.1:32282093-32304406 GCA_025629845.1 Erythroxylum squamatum
TGTATGAGTTATGAAATGATGGATAAGAAAATGCGCAGAAGCAAAATTCACTTAACATGGAAAATGCCTTGCGAAAACGACTCTTCAATCCATCAAAAGCAGCATCAGAGCTCCACAAAAATGAGATCATCATTCACAATGGTCTGGTATATTCGCGTTGCGTGTGCTTTCTTTACCCTTTTTTGACCAAGTCATGGCACCAAAAGAACAGATCCCCATTACCAACACCACCACCTCCTCGTCCTTCCATTTCCAGCTCTCCATATGTCTCTATCTCTCTGGAACAACGCCACATCCATTACTCTTCCCTCTTCTCGGATCCCTCACTCACCATCACTTTCAAATGACAAAAAATCCACAAGAAAAGTAAAAGCAACATTACACACCCGGCCCTGGTAAAGAACTGAAAATATATTTTATCTACAGATCCTATGTGCAACTTTCAGAACCCAGATTTCCCTTACTTTCATGCAAGAAAAAGAAGTCACTCATAAAACTAAAGAAAACAAGAGAAAGAAGGAATAGACAACGACCTTATGTGAAAGAGCCATATACAAACATATGTTTACTTCCCTTTTCTTAAAGTCTGAAAAAGATGGTGTGGAAACTTTGTCTCCATGCATATGTTGTCTTTCGTAGATGCCAAAACAAACAACGTAATCCTTCTTTTTGTGGGTAGGTCTAGAGGTGTCTCTTATGTATATGATTGCTTTTGTTTGTCTTGTTAGTTCAAAAAGAAACTTGGTATTCGGTGCAAGGGAAAGGAGGGTTCAATCTCCATTGTCACATAACTTCTTATACATTGTGTCTCCTTCCTAGATCAACCTAACAACTTTAAATTTTAAAAGGTGCCCATCGAGTGGAAACTCAAAAAGAATTTCATCATTTTTCTTTCCCAAGCTTTTGTTTGATTCGTTAATAGAACTAGATGATTGAAGATTCCATATCTTTTACTTCCTTTTCCTTTCCAGTCTTCTTGACAAGCAAACATAAAAAATCAAGCCGTCTTCGGTTTCTCTGAATAATTCCATTCCAAGGGCCTAGTTTCAAAACCATGAGGCACAAGGTTGCAGTTCGGCTACAACTTAGTCGTGATGATTAAAATTTTTGTCCTTTCTAATTATTTGTTTGATATTGAAGTCTCTTTTGTTTAAAAATCTCGTAAACAAGTTAATTCCTACCACTTGATGTTACACTAAAGTACCTTAGGAAGTAAAAATTTATTTTGTTGCGAAGATTTGCTCATACTCAATGCATGCACAAGTTTTGCGAAAATATAAAAAAGGTTATAATGTACACAACTTTTTTTTTTATATTTTTACAAAGAAACTGTTTTTATGAATTAAGTCTTTGATCTTATGGTTACAAAAGAGTGCAAATATAAATTTAAATATAATTGATAACAATGACAATAAAAAATAGAATGAACGGAAGAGGAAAAATTAAAATAAATAATTAAAGAAGACAAAGTTTCCATTCACTTTTAAAAGTTTTTAACATTTCTATATATACATCAGTTTCAATCTTTTCATTATTATAGTTGTTTAAAAATCTACTTAAAAAGAACAAATTAGTATTTCCATTAAGAATGGGTTAAATTTAATATTTCATCAAAACAAATAGAAAGCTTTTAGAGTAATCTAACCTGATATGAAACTGATGAATGGGTTATTTTCAATTTTGATGATAAGGTTTAGTTCCTTGTATATCAAGGATTGCGAGTCTTAAGTGGTGGCCTTCCCTTTAATAGGGCCCTCCGGTGACGTAACCCTTTTGATCGTCTCAAGGCAGTGGCAGAGACATCGGCCGTCTTCTCAACTTATCGCCACAAGGCAAGGGCTCCACGAGCTAATGCATTTAGAATTAAGTTTATGGGCCAGGTTTCGGGAGCCCTAAAACTTCAAACCTTTATTGCTTATCTGAAATTAATAAACATTCGAGGATTTATTGTCTAAAGGTTTATCAGGTTGTGATCCTTCTAAATTTATCACACAATGCCCGACCCTCTTCATACCAATTTCTTTCCTTTCCAACTTCATAGATTCATGTTCTACAGTGAGTTATGGCGTATGATATCACTTGCCTGTTGTTTAAATACTTGTAAGGATATTATGTCAAAAGTAAGTCTTGAGGTTTTATTCAAACAAATCTCTTAATCACTTTGATTAACTTTATGATTCAGGAACAATACAATTTAACTCTTGAAGCATCCTAAACATTGGTGATCCTTTATAGAAACATTACTTTTAAAAAGAGGTGATTTGTAAAAATCATCATTTGAACTTAAGATTGCCCAGTACCACAAGGGCTACTTTTCTACCATTACCAACTTTTTGGACTAATAAGGCAGTTTGAAAAGTTATCTGAAGCAATTATTTAGTAAGGTTTAACGTGCAAATTCATAATGTTAATAGTCCCTAGCAATACCATGAATTAGAAATTAAAGCATGCATAAAAATTTTATGACGTAGCTAGCCTGCATTGCCCCTTAATTTAAGATCACAAATTATAAAACAAAAAGATTTAGAAGTAATGCATATATAAAATAATCTTGCTATCTTTACTTAAGTGATATTTCAAAACTCCTATATTTTGCTTCTAAGACTTAATAAAAGAGTGAACATTTTGCAATCGGTGTTACTTATTTTGATACTACACCTATCAGGTGCCATCATATCCTTTTAGCGGATAAGTCGAGGACCTGTTTCCTTCGATCTGTTTTGTAAGATGTATTCGTCCGTTTCCCTTAAGCAAAAAAAAAAAAACTGCCTCCATGTATCTAAGTGACATAACCCAAGGAAAAAAAAAAAGAAAAGAAAGGTCATTCTCACGAGTTATCTTTCCATAATTATAAGTATAAGATGCTATTTACAAGCCTTTTTCCATATATGCTATCATAATCTATGAGAAGGGGAAAGGTAAATGTACAAAAAGTTGAATAGCTAAGATCAAATAATTTAGGTCTGAGTTAGAAAGTGTTAAATAGCAGCCACAAGGAGTGAAAAAAGTGAAGAACTTTAATGCTTTAAAAGGGACACCCACTTTCTGCTATTTAATACATTTCTCTTTTCTAAATCATGCACATAACTTTATCTTCCTTCCTGCTTTTGAGGGAAAATTTGATTCCATTCCATATACTCTTGTTACTTTTTCTTTTGCTAGCTAGCTATGTAGAGTTTACTGATCATGATATCTCTCGATCGGATGCTCGCTAAATTATGTGATTACCATCAAATCTAAACGAACATGGCTTGTTAACAAATATTTGCGCCATACGCATCAAAAGGGAGGATAATTTTGATTCTCTTCAACGCTTAATTACCTTTATTATCGACCAATGTGCTCTTTATCGTGTATGTGTTCAAGGTAGTCTCTTTTTTTGACTACTGCTTCTCACACAATGACGGCATTGAAATTCAATATTTACTATTGCAATGGCTCAGTGGTATGGCTTCTCAGTTATTTTAAGGTAATTTTGGTTTTTGTAGTGTTGATATGCATGAAGAAACTGGACGGGCTCAAGTCATTTTTTTAGCTCATTTGTATATAACTTGTCATTCAACAAAGAAGCTTAAACTTTTTCATAAGACTGTATAAAATATTATTCAAACACACACAAAACCAGCTGCTTCTGTAATTAACCAGTACATTGAAACCCCTTACTAGGACTCCAATTAAACAGAAGTCTAAAACCTCAAACTAGTAAAGCAAGGGACTAGAGTCACTGTTTTCTTTGTTTCTAGGGAGATGAAGCACAAAGATGCTAAAGAAATCACGTAATTATTTGTGTGTTCACAAAAAGTGGTAAGACACAGCCAACAAGCAACCATAACTTATTTGTTGAAAGGTAAAAAGGAAGTAAAATTGTAAAAGATAAAAGAAAAAGAGGATAAAGTAAAAAAAAAAAAAAAAGTAGTCTAAGATAGAGGCTTGTTTTAGATTGTAGAGAAAAGTGAGAAAACATACAAGTTCGAAGAAAACAAAGTTATAGTTCAATAAATAACTAATGAATAAGAAGGAGAAACAAACAAGGAAGAAAGAGGATTAATAATCTAATATCAATTTTTATGTGTATTTGAACAAACAATAAAATAGAAAATATGTTTTTTTTCAATAAAATACTTATTAAGAAATTGAGATCTCCTGCATGCTAACGTACACTTGATGGGGAATGAAAAGAAAGGGAGTTAAGTTGGGGTATTCTGTAGAGAAAAAAGAAAAGAAAAGAGAAAGGTAGATTACAACTAATCAAAGCCCACTTCTTAGTAGAAATAATGCATTAATTAGGTCTGAAAACAATAATCTTGTAAAAAAGTGTGATAAGACATATTCCTTCTTATGCTTAAAATTTAATTTAAAGTTCTGAAGATAATAAACTTTTTGTGATGCTAAAGCAGCAACATCTTTAAGGATTAAAGAAGAGATGCTTAGTTATGTTTTGCTTTACTTTTTGTATTTTGGCTTTTATTTTGAATCCTCATACATACCATAACTTTCTATTGCTTTCTGTAAATGAGAATGTTGGGATTACGAAAATCAAAGAGTTGAAAAAGGTTATTCTTTTACAGGACACATCACAAAGCATGAAAAGTAGTGCTGTCTGTCGTTCGATATTTCTTGGGGAAGATTTTGCTTTTCCCTTCCAAAGCACAAAAGTTGCTTCTCCTTTGCACAACTCTTACGTTATGGATCATATATAGCCATCTTAATTATAATTTATAAGCACATTTCCCAAACATTGATGTACACTACATCTGAAAATTGGGAATATCCTACCTTTTTTTTCTTTAATTACCATTTAATTTCCAGCCCATACAACTTTTTATTTATGCATGATAACGAGATTACTACCGCTTCAAATTTTCGATCAAGTTGCGAGATCTGAGGATTATTCTTATTTCGTCTTAAAATGCATTGTTAGAGGGAACTCGGTTACAATAAATATATTAATTGTTGAATTTTCGGAATCATGATCCTTAATTTTTGTTCAATTTTTCTTCCTTTTATGAATCCTTTTAGAAAATATTTAAGGGTTTCTTACAAAATTAACCCTAATAAATTTAAAAGTACACCTTATTTGAACAACATTCAAGATGTGAAAAGCTTAGAGTTCTTGAGAGAGAAATAAAATCAACCAATTCATAGGTAATTTATTAAGAAAATGAAGAGATACATAGATCAATCACTGTTACCCAAGTAAAAGGTGATCGGGAGTGATAAAAAAATTAAGGGACTCCTTGAAGAATACTTTTAAAGATAGAAACACTAAAGTTTGTTTACAGGAGTCGAGAAAAGTTCTTTTGAAAAAACAACTATAAATGATAATGAAAATGAAAATTTTAAGTAAGGAATCCGAAGTAATGAAAGTATGCAACAGATTAGACTACTACAAAGCATCATATCTCTTAAGTTCTTTTTAATTTAGTTAAAATTTATAACAAATTAATCACTAATTACTGTAGATAAATTTTTTTGACAAGACGAAAATGAGTATTCATCAGATATACTTGTATTTTGCATTTATGTACTTAATTTGTATTTAGATAAAATTTTAATAATTTATAAGTTTTAGAGTTGAAGTTATCATCTTTTGACGTCTTATATTAAGATGAAGTCGTTTGATTTCATATTTCTTAAAAAATATATATGTTTTAAGATTAATCATCTTCATGATCTCAAGTTGTAATTGTCATGCTCTCAAGGGGTGTGGCTAGATGGTTGAGAGCGAGGCTTGGCTTCAGTTAGGTCCCAGGTTCGATTCCTTGCTAGTCCCTTTTGTAAGAGCTTGGGACAGCCGGGACTTTACCATTTCATTTATATTACCAAAAAAAAAAAAAGTTGTAATTGTCACGTATTTATATTATCTTGAATTTGAAAGAAATTTAATTTAATTATAACACTTATTTCATTTGTGATTGGTTTAAGATATTGAAAATCATTCTTGATAAATATTAGAGAAAGCCATATTGCTCGTAATCATAAGTAACTGTTTCACCTTTGACTTGGTGAAACTTCCGTAAAGGCTGAAAACTTCAAAGCATTACTAGGTTTATAGGTTTAAGAATAATGAGAAGTCGAAGTCTTTACTTTCTTAATAAAAAATTCACTTATAAATATGAATCTGAAACCTCAACAAGTTTCGTTTTTAAAAAGTGTGGATATGAAACCAGGAAACATCCAAATTCCTGCACTCAGTTTTTGACAAGTTTGATTGATTCGAAATGAAAAAGGAAAAACTAACAGACGTGTGTACAGGCCCCAGCAGAAAAGACTAAGATGGTTTGCAGGGTTTGATGCTCTTCAAGGTCTATCCAATATAAATTATCATGCATTCTTTGAGACGATACTGATTTTATTTTTATTTTTAAATAAATTCTTTGATTATTAATATTATTGTAGCTATGTTTTTAGTTTTTTAATAATAAAATAATAAATAAAACTTTGAGATAAAATAATTTTTATGAATTAAATAAATAAATAAATATTTTAATAAATATTACTTGTATCTTATTAAAATTAATAAATTAATTCTAATGATATTTATTAATATATTTTAATTATTAGAATAATTTTATTGAAATTTATGCATTTTAAGATATCTAAAATATATATTAAATAATTATCAAATTTGTTTTATTTTTAAAAATTAATTTAAAATAATTATAAAATTAAAATACATTTAATTGTATTATTCATAATTCTTATTAATAATTAATATCAAATAATTATAACATATATTTTGTTGATGTTAAATCAAATAATCACAAGAAACAAAAATATAAGATAAAAACTAACTTTTATGGCTTTCATAAATTATGAAATTTGGAAGAAACTAAAACTAAAAACATAAACTAAAATTTTCAAACAAATAGATTTTTAATTAAACTTAATAAAGAAAACAGAAAATCAAAAAAAATTTGTTAATACTTTTTATCAAGACATAACATGTTTACACACTTAAGTTTTAAATTGCAAATTTTTTTATTATATTACGATTACAAAAAGTACAATAATTGTGAATAAATGACCTATTAATTGATTAAAATAATATGATATGCATACATTATTAAATATTTAGTAGATAGGCACAAGAGACCTTAAAAGAGATTTGAAGGGAAATGAGATTTTGGTTGAAAGTAAAACTTATCAATTTGATGTAGCAAGCATCGTCTTTTCAGCATACAGAAGTCAAACTAAATAGCTGCCCTACGAGTGTTTTTTATACACAGCCAAAAGAATCACATTTGGAAAGTCGATTAAGCTCGTCATCCTCATCCACTACTTACCAATGGTGCAAACGTATCAAAAGACAGTTGGACTTATCTCCATCAGATTAATTTTTATGTTTTTGGCAAGAAATGAACACAATATGGAATACCCTTTTGCATGTTAAAAACATTAAAGCAAAGAAACACGAATATAAGTGGAAAACAGGGGACACGAGTTATGTTGCTTAATTAGGTGTCTTTCATAGAACTTGTCGTGGAGGAAGAAGACATTAATTTATGAGTCGAAGAATCAAAGCTACCCCAACTAAGGTAATGGATTATAATATACAATGTGATTATACAGGGAAAAGGCAACTTCTTTCACTTTCAGTCTTGCAAATTCTATGTGATCAAAATGACTTTTTCCAACTCCAAAAAAAGAAAAAAGGAAGAAAAAACTAAAGGAAAAAAGAAAGGTAACAATTGAGAGAAGATTTGCCAGCTTGCGATTCATTATCACAGTTCTTGAATTTTAAAGGTAATCTGCCTATCGACAGAATCAAGAAGGCCAATGTCGTCGATTGATTGAGCTTCTGGACTATGATCATCATCGATAGAGATGTTCAAATCAAGTGAAACACAAGGACTTGTCTCGTCCATTGCAGCATCTCCCTTTTCTTCATGAGAACCATCTGTCTTCTGCTTGACAGGAGGCGAACATGCTCTTGACCTTGAGCTAAAGCTTTCACAGCTCAATATGACTATAGCATCACTAAGACCAACTTCTTCACCATTAGAATCGACAATCCTTCCTCTCTCAATTGCTTTCTTGAACCCCATTTGAGAGCAATAATCTGCTTGCTCAACATCTTCAACTAAGAAAACCCTATGTGGATTACTTGACACTGCCTCAGCGAATCTCTTGATAAAGCTGCAACTTTGTCCGTCCCTTGATCTTTTGTTTCTACAATCTTCGGTAGAGTCTGCTCTCGGAGATGAAAAGCTGCTTAATGCTATTGAAAAGTAGTGGTCGTATGAGCCAAAAATAAGTTTAGCCAATTCTTTAGCTATCTTTTCTTTGGCGTCTAGGTCCACTCCTTGAAAAAATAGCCAAGTTTCTTCTTTGGCCTCACTGCTTCTCACCTTTCCCTTTCTTTTCAACATACCGGACCTGCATTGCAAAATCGTGCTCGCTATTTCGGGGATTGCATCTCTCTGCCAAGGCACCTTTTTCTCCAACGCGTTGCATAGGGTTTTCAGGTTCTCAGCATTTAGCTCCTTGAATTTGTGGAGTTGCTCTGTCTCCATGACATCAATGGTAGAAGCTGAGTTGGGGGTAGAATAAGGATTTGACGTGAATGGTTGATTCAAATAATCATCTTTGTGCTCTGGAATGTACATTCTCAAACTGGGTTCCCCGGTGCCCTTGTTGACAGTAGGGTCTGTGCCAATCCAGAGTTGGTGGTCCCTCCATGAGTGCTTTGGTCCAAGAATTGGCCAGTCATGGTGGTTTTGGTGCAAATTGGTGTACGGTTGCTCGTACGAGAAACCAGAAGAAGAAGAAGAAGGTGAAATCAAAGAAAATGTGAGGGTTTTCTCGGATGAGTTGGATTGACGGTGGATTGAACCGCAAATTGAATTCCACTTCTTGCAGAGATCTTTGATTGAGATACAATCCTAGTAGATAGAAAATGAGAAAAATAAGCAGCCCATGACAATTTACAAATATCGAACTACTATAAGTTGAGAAAACAGCTCTCCTAGCATTATATGGAAAAAGTGTAATTGTTTTTTTATATATAGTCATTACCTTATCGCCATTAGTGCTATGAACTTTGTTGTCATTTTTGTATTGTTGAAGCCATATAGGAAGGGCGGAACTTGTAGAGTCACTCTTGGACGTGATACTCCGAAAGCTTCGAGCCTCGTTTTCGAAATTCGCCGAGCAATCAGAACAGCATGTTAGCTGTTTTTCTTCATCACTTTCAATTATAATCCAACTCGACTCGTTCTCAGCTTTGTTGCTAGTGGACTGACTTTGTAGGTCACTGAATGAAAGGTATAAAGGTAGAAGAATAATGACGTTTAGTAACTTCATTGAGCTTCACATTGCAAAAGCCACTCAAGGAAAATGAACATGAAATGCTTTAATCTTTCTCTGATCACTCTTTTTCTTTTACAATTGAATCGAAGAGAGTTCTTCGAGGTAATGTGAGCTAAAGACCCTTTAATACTTATCCCTACCTTTAACATCTAAAGAAAAGATAAAATTTTCTGACTTTAGCTTATAGTTTCTCTAAAACCATAACTACATTCTACATAAGTTTTCTCTACCATTGTTAAGTTCTAATAACACGTGTAAATGTTCAAGATTTAAGTCTCTAAAACCAAATAAATTTTAAAGTAGAAAAAAGAAACTTTGTCCCATATTGCTTTAAAATGTTAAACACGTAGTTCTTTCTGTAAAACAAGGAAAGATATACACATTACTAAGTCTATTATTAAGATTTATATGTATGATCAATGATGAGTTCATGCAAAAGAAAAGAATCTAAAAGATTGGCGGAAAGAAATAAAGAGTGCTAACAATGCCATATGGATTATATATATCTATCAAACTTCACCAACTGTTTACCTGTCAGAGATTAGAGTCAAGCGCAAACTGTCAGCAGGAATAGTAACTGGACGAAGACCCCAGAGAGTTTGAAGCGACGGATATCCTGATTTAAGCTTCATGTATGTTTGGAAGGTGGCAATCCCCAGGAGCCAAAATCTTCCATTGTTATCTCCAACGCCACAGACTAATTTCCCAAGTTCCATGATCATGTACTCCACAGGACAGAAACAACTCCTCCGTTGCTCACTTGAACTACTAGCTCTATACTCAGTAACCCATTTAAGATCACCTAAATTTAGGACAACTCCCTGGCCCATGTAAGTTCTCACATGTACCTTAAGTTCTTCGAGTTTCTGTTCGGCTTCTAACCTAGATAGATTTCCAGAAGAACGTCCTGAAAATTTTAAGAACTTGACTTTCCTTAAAGTTTCAGCGACATCTCCCTCGTGAACCTTGTTAATCACTCCTTGAACTACACCCTCTAGCGCACTAAGACACTCTCCTACTATCACGACACTCCTTCTCTTATCCATCAAATTATCGATGACACTCGCAATGTCTTCATTTCTAATTGGATCTAAGAGAGTTGGTTTGCTTGCTTGAGCTCCAGCTTGATTCAATGGAGGCTGTGACTGATGAGAAAGAGTTAAAACATACTTATCTTTAGCCTTACAGCTACTCACAGAGGACGGAGAACTTTGAGAACATATTTCTAAAGAAACCGCTTGCTCAACATTGCTTTTCACTTGGGTACTAGAAAACCCAGCTTCTCTCATTACTCTACTAACACTAGGATCATCTAAAATGGATATTATGAGCTGCTCTAACTCTATTTTCACAGCTAGGAGGGGTTGTTGTTGGTTTTCAACTGAACCGCGCCGTTGGTGGGCCTGAGCACGCTTAAAAGCTGCGACCAAAGCGTTAGAGATAGGAGGGTATTGTTGAGGGTGCGTACCCAACATGTGACTCGACGTTGAGGCTGGGAGGCGATTAAGAGCTACGTTGAAACAAAGCTCTAGGGCTTTGCACTGAAGAGGGTGAGAGTGTGATTGAAGGCAAGCAGTTCTCAATAGGCCTGTAGAGGCTGCAAGCATGGTGTTCGCTACATGGAGAGGAGTCACTTGGGCATGACCTCGCCGTCTAGCAAGAGTTATAGCCTGTTTTATGACATTAGCTGCCTCTGCTGTTAGAGATTGCTGCACTGTGCCACCTCCTGCTCTCATCTTTCTATAAGCAACTCTAACTGACGATGGATATAAATGGGAAAAAGAAGTGGAAAAAAACCTAAAGTGGTCGAGGATGTTGGAAAATCTGTAAAGATTTGGATTTCATGGATGGAGTACAAGCGTGTTGTGAAGTAAAGCTAGCTAGTTCTTGGTTCTGAGAGACTATAAGATCTTGGTCGTAGTTGAGGGATGTGAAGTATATGTGATGAGGTTGGGTATGCTTTTCTTGAAGGGGAGGTTAAATTTTGGGGTCCAAAGTCGATTTTGTAGTGGAAAGTGGAATGCATGTGCTGACAAGCAGGACGATGCGCCAGTATCAAAGGCAACTCAGCTTTTGCCCTCTCTCTCTCTCAATCTCTATTAAATTGTTTAGAAAGATATGGTTTTCCTAAGTGGGTCTCTTTCTTTTATGCCAGATTACATTAATTAAGTTTCTAGCCTAAAAATCAACAACTCTTCTCCTCACTACACAACAAAATCTTACCATAATCACTTTTTAACCCATGAACCCCAACACCTCTTTTTCAATTGTTGAGAAGTGTTCTAATCACTTAACGCATCTACTCTAATTTTTGTACTAATTTAAGACCAATTTATTCTCTCCATCTAAACCATCGTTCACAACTTCTAGTCCTTGTCAAACTAGCATATGTGACTTAATTTGTTAGACTGATAGATATATCGCCTAAGGAAAGCAACCAAGAATCAATGGAAAAAAGGCTACTCAGTTGATAATAAGGTTCCTTAGTTGCTAATTAACACACAGTCGCATGGAAAAGCAGCTACTTAAGAGATGGAATCCACATTCCACAGCAAGTTATAAGCAGTTTTGAACTTGAAAAGATCTTGTCCTCAAAATTTGGTGGCTAAAGTGAGTGGAGATAGTGAATGTGTGCCATCTTTTTCACCATCCTCCAAAGACGAGGACCTGAAAAGAGAATGGAGACTATGTGTCTGAAGGAATCGGGAACTGTGTACGAATACCTTCCGGACTCAAGGACAAGGAATAAAGTGTTCCCATTTAGTTATCCTTATTTACATGCTTACAATATTAGAACTACGACGCTTTTTATGCACATATATTGCATGGGGATTATTAAGAACATCAACGCATTCTCTTTTCTCTCTCTCGTCCCCCGTTATTGCATAAAGTGTGGAGCTTTTGGACCAATCTTTGATTCAAAGACGAAGAAGCAAAACATCAAGTGAAACATAAACGAAAACAAGCTTCCATATTCCTAGGCCAATGCTTTGGTTTCTTTCTTTAAATTCCTTGTATTTCATGTCCGAGGACTATCTCACGTCATAATCTAAAGCGGTCAATCATTAGAGTGAAAAATTATTAAAACGTCTGAAGAGTAGTAATTATTATTCTGCAGGATACCATGTCCAACTTGTATGCTTATTAGAACTATATAAAATGACGCATGCAATTCATCTTAAAATAAGTCTTTTTATGAAAGAGTGGAGAAGTGATTGAACTTTGGGACATTTTCCAACTTTCTTCCAAGTTTCTCGTTCCAAAATATATACTTATACACAAGAGATATAAGTATATACTCGATACCTATTTAATAATCGAATATGAATAAAATTCTGTTATTGTTCAATTGATTCAACAATTAGACAAGTGAGGGGATTGGTTTTATGAGTGTTAAAAGAGGACAAAAGGGTTAAAGGGGGTTTATCTTTTCCTTTTCCGTTAGTGACTCTCTTCACTCTCTCTTCTTTCACGCTTTACCAAAAACCATCCAAAACACTTCCAAATTCATTTCTTCAAACTTCATTGAGCTAGGGGCAAGATTAACACTTTGCGTTCAAATTTTCAGGGTGGAGCCAAACTAGTCACTTTCTAAAAAGAGAAATTGATGCGATTGGAATGAAAATCGAGCTTTGTTAAGCATGACTTGAGTAACTATTGGGCTAATCTTTAGTTTACTAGGTCATCCATAAAAATTTAGGAAGAGAAAATTAATAATTTTGGGGGATTTTAATTTATTTAATTCAATTGATGCTTGCATATGGGTTAGGAAGGTGAATTATATAGACTATAGAGAGTTTGGGATCAAATAGGTCATATACAAACTGATGCGGACCAGTTAGCTTTGGATTACATGGAAGATCTTGACCGCGGCAAGATTTGCGGTAGGATGCGAAACAAGGCCTAAATTAGGCGCCCAACGTTGCGTTTGTTTGTTTTAAAAAAAAAGACTATTTTGCTATTTTTTGTTTTTTTTTAATTTTCCTAATCTTGTCAGGTTTCAGATTAGGGTTGCTGGCCATTATAAATAGGCCTTATTGATGTTTTCTGGGAATGATTACCTTATTTTCATTCCAGAATTTGGCTTTGCCTTTCTTTCAAGATCGCGTGTCGCTCTTGTTCATCTTTTCGTCCAATCAAACGACATTGATTAAACTCCTGAACAGAGACTAAACGTTTTTGTTCCATTCGTAACTTCCGTTCTGCGTCACATAGTCTGGAATAAAAGTGTATTTGTGCTTATATTTCTCTTTGAGAAGATTTGTATTTTACATAGTTTGGAACACTAGGTTTGTACTTGTACTTCTCTTTATATGCAATATATAATTTAGGACATAGACATGTCTAAACTTGTATTCTTCTCTAAAATTATCAAAATGAAATTGAATTGAACTTAAAAGAGTCCTTAACTTGATATTTTTAGAGAAAACGTTAACTACAATAGGTAAATATACTCCCTTAGTTTACTTTTTAACCTACAAAGAAAACCATAGACCTACATGATATTAAGAAAATGAAATAAAATATATAACAATTTACAACAATTTTATATAAGATAAAAAATTTTAAAAGAAAATTTGGTCTTATTTTAAGTATATCATAAGTTATTTGGAAGTATATATTCTTATTTTCTGAATTTTCAAATAATTAATTTTAAAAATATACCATTGTAATCTAAATCCTAATATTTAGAAACTTTAAAAATCTCTTCCAACTACTTATAAGAAGCATAGGAGATAATCTTATCATTAGGAATTGCACTAAATGCGTCACAAAACTAGGAATCATATGTTCTTTATCATCTTCCTTATTTCTCTAATGAAATTTTCATTAACTAAAGATACAGAGAAAGTGTTAATTGAGGGAAAAAGAGACTTGACTCCAACTCCATACATCCTTTTTATTTTGAATGTTTAAATTGATTTAGAAACATTTTTCGTTAGTTTCCATATATTAAAAGGAACTTTATGGATCTTCTCTTACATATTGTTTCGTTAAATTTATCTTTCTATTAGATTACACGATATTGACTCTAGTGAAAATTGGCTAAGTCAATGTTACAAATATCATACCAGTTGGTATCAGTTTCAATACTAAAATAGTGTAATACTAATACCGGTCAATATTCGGTACTATTTTTTATAATTTTTTGAAATATAGAATAATCTCTTAATTTTATATAATTAAATTAAATTTACTGATATGAAATTTATTATATTAATTTTATTTTTATTTATAAAAAATATTAGGGATTTAAATATTTTTATTTACTTAATAATAAAATTAGATTATAAAAATTTAAAACTAAAAAAATTCTTATCTTATAAAAATAAATTAAACCTACACGTTTTAGTAATTAAATTTCAAAAATTCATAAAATGTTTTGATAAAAGCACTAGTTTATTAAATGATTCATTTTCCTTTGGTAGAAAAAAAATAATTATGCAAGAATAATGTTAAAAAGCAATTAAAAATAAATGTTTAAAAGTCTTCTTGAGAAATTAAAAATATAATAATAGCTCCATAATGGAGAAACAAAGGAGTAATACAAAGTTGAACAAGCTTGAAATAGTACAAAGTGAAAAATAAAGGAAGCTAACTAAAAAAGAAAAATTGAATCTTTTAACTGTCCCCTAAATCAATACGAATCAAAAGTTTAGTAATACTAAATTAGCCTTTGAGTTTAAATTTGTAAATTTTCCTAATCTCCGTAACAAATTTGTTATAGCTAAGATTGTTAATCAGTTGATCCCTAAGGAAGCAAGCCCTAGTTACTAGCAAAACTCTTATTATACTAGAGGTGTAATTGAGAAATGGATACGAGCTCCCTATTTCTAACTTTTAGCTCCTCTAATAAAATTAATGTTTGTTTATGCCCTACGCCAATCGCTTTGGTTGTAGTTTAGTGAAAATTATTTAAAGGCATTCTTTATCTTGTAATGTTTAGATGTATATGATAAAGTCCATGGGATAATTGTACATTGCAAATGAAATTATAATTATGAGATTGATATTGCATTTATGTATTATCCCTAAATTTTTCCTAGTCATTGTTCTATTAAGACTGGACATTATTAGAATACAAAAGGACTAGCACATGTTATGTTTTTCCTTAAGAAGGAAGTAATCGATCTCATAGGAAAGTTTAGAGATACTTAAATAAATGTGTGAACGCTTGTTAAAGAACAAGTTCACTTGACAAACCCAATATGAGAAATCCATTTGGAACGTTACTTGTATGTTTATAGAATTCTCATTATGATGATTGTATAAGTGATCCTTTGACTTGAGGTCACCAAAGTTATCTTGTATAGGGATTTCTATCTTTTGATACTACTTATAACCTATTTAATCATAGGTCAGTCAATCATCATTGGATGTAGCATGAACTATATGGAGGTAGTTCTATGATCAAGACAGGAATCATCCCTAAAGTAATTAGGAGAATGTTCTGTTGTTCTCAATTAATATTGATTCGGGAAATCCTTGGCCAATGTAGAATGATGCTTTGTAAATAGTTTACAAATGTCATTATTGAATTGATAGCTAATGGCAAAGGACTAATATGATTGGACTTAAAATATAGTAGACATTAATTACATGCTCAATGTCTAATCAAAATATTGTATGATAAAATGATTAAATTATATGAAAAAATCATGCACAAAAAGGTTAGTCAAAACTACTTAGACATTACTACATATTTAAGTGGTCAGGATGCTTGCTAGACACCAATCTTAATTTATGATTATAAATTATTTAATTGAAGAATTAAAGATAAATTAAAAGGATTTTTAATTTATCTAATTGTAATTATGAATTATATTTATAATTGATAATCATTGTCAACATATTTAGGAACCTAATAGGTCTCATATATGTAATGAGATGAACAGAGTAAAGATATTTTAATCAAGTTGGACTTGATTGTAAAGTTTGAGAAACTTTGTGATTAAATATAAGATATTGAATAAATTAGGGTCAATATGAGATATTGGATCTTATTTGGGTATAATTGGTATTTAGTTAGAATAATTTGTAATTCTAATTAAAATTTAATTGAAATTAAAATTTAATTTCAATTAAATTACTAAAAGTCTAAAGCTTATTATAAATAGGCTTAAGCTCTATGAAGTTGACACTTCTTACTTAACCCTCTGTGTAAGTATTACAGAGTTCTCTCAACCCATTCTAATTTAATTTTAATTAAATTACTAAAGCATCTAAAGCTTATTATAAATAAGCACAAGCTTTACGAAGCTGACACTTCTTACTTAACCCTCTCTATAAGTATTACAGAGTTCTCTCAACCTATTTTATAGATACTATTAGTGGTTTAGATGGATTCGAAAATAGTTCAAGGGATATGACAAGAACATAATCAAGCTTCGGAATAAGGTGTGAATTTAGATTTACGCTTTATTATGATTTATGTGTTATTCATTTTATAGGATTAAATTGATTTTGGATTTTAGAAAAACCAATTTGAAAAAAAGTTTCGTAATTATTTTGCTGTGATTGGATCCGATCCTTGTCCTGTTTCCCAACAGTGGTATCAAAGCCAAATTTTAATTCTATAATTTGATTAAATGTTTGATTGTTACTTATAGAAATTTGGAACTGAAAATTAGATCAGATCTGATTCTCGAAGGAACCCTAAAAGAAAAATCAGTTTACATTTCATGCCTTCGTGTCTGCTCTTTGTTCTTTGACTATTTTCTACTTCAATTTTCTAGATTTGCTTGTTCTCTAGTTTTTTTTTGCGAGTATATAGAAAAATCAAGTGTTTGTGGGTTTTGCTTGCGATTTTGATTTCTGGATGTGTTTTGGTTTTCTGGAAAACAATGGTTGTTGCAATTACTGGTTTATGGAAAATTAAAATTGGTTGCTCCGTCTGAAAAACTATGAATACCAAAATAGTTCTGGAATTCTGAATAAGTTAAAAACTTCCAGAGTTATGAGATAACAGTATCTAGAATTTATACCAAAACCAGAAAAAAAACATACAGAGTTTTATGTAATTTGTGTTGTTCACAATTTCTGGAAATAAGAAACCTAGAAACCCAGGATTAGACAATAAGGGTGCTGCTACCTTTGGTCGGGTGTACTGGTTTTGCAAATTAAAAGACATGGTGATGTCAAGAAAAATAAATCGCTAAATCGAGGAGGCACTGGGGTTGTATTGTTGTATTATGGTGTTTTTCTTTGTGTTGTCTTTGGAGTATGCTTTGGTGCAGTCTCCAACTACTGGCGATTGGAATAAAGCTATACCGTACGTGGAGAATGGGTGTGTTTGTGAATCTGGATCTGCGTTTATATGATTGTTTGTGTTTGTTTAAATGTAGTAGCGGCAGTGTGGTCCAACAGCGTGAGACATCCTTGAAGAAGACGACAGCGACGCAACATATCTAGAAAACCCAAATATGAAAAGATGATGGCATGCACCCCATGGGGACGGATCCTCTGTCCATTTTTCCTGTCCCTACCCTGTCCCATTGAATCTCAGCCATAAATGGATGGCCATAAATGGATGGCTGAGATTCAATGGGATAAGGTAGGGACAGAAAAAATGGACACAAGATCCTGACAGGCACCCCTACAAAGAGAGCATGTTTACGTTAGACGCCACTATCGCTTGCATTGCATACTTCATTTAACTGTCACGGCACGCGCCTCGTTGAATACTTCTGACGCGTTACAGTTTCTAATTTATTTTTATAGTTTAAGATTTAATTTTAATTAAATTGGTTTAATTGAAGTTAAGAAGGTTTAATTTCCTAATAAATTTGAAAAGGTATTCCTAATTGTTTGGAAATTGGTTTGAAATGTTTATTTTATTATAATTATCCTTTAGAATTTAAATTAATTTTTTAAGAGTTGAATTATTAAATTAAATTAATTATAACTCAATTCCAAAATTAAAATAATTATTTTTCTTAATATGATAAAGATTAATAATTATATTGATTTTAATTAACTTTAAACAAATAGTTTCTAAAATTAGAATTAATTAGTTTTAATAAGATTTAAATTAATTAATGTGACTCCTTAAAATTAAGAAAAATATTTGCTTAAGTTATTACGAAAGTTGTTTCTTAATTAAATTTATTTACTTCAATTTGATTGAGTTTTATTTGTTTAGAGAATTCTTATTCGTTTTATTTAGAAATAGTTTCTTTATTTATGAATAATAAGTCTTTTGAATTTTAGAAAAAGCATTTTTCTTGGTTAATTTTTTAAAAGTGTTTTCATTTAATAGTCATGAAAAATATGCTTTCTTTAATATTTTCAAAATAGCAATCTAATTTATCAAAGAAAGATTTTATAATTAATTAAGAAAGAAATCTATAAATAAATAAAATGAAGATATTTCTTAATTAAATTTGAAAGAGTTTTATTTAATTTTGAAAGTAGTTTCCTTTTAATATTAGAAAATAGTTTTCTAATTAAGGTAAAAGTAATTTCTAATAAGATTAGAAATAGTTTTCTAATTAGATTAGAATGTGTTACTTATATAATTTGAAAAATGAGTTTTTCTAAATTATAATAAGTAAGTAGAATAATTTATTGAATTAGTTTTCAATTAAATTTTTAAAGGAGTCAAAATAATTGGAAATAGTTTCCAATTAGATTTGAACAAAATTTTCAAATCAGATTAAATTTCTATTTGGAATAAGAATTTAATTAATTTAGGAATCAATAGTTTTTAATCTAATTTAATTTTCCAAGGAGTTAGAAATATTATTTTAGATTACGAAGATGAATAACTAGAATGAAATGACGCTTGATGTTTTATGAATATAATTTGGTTATGAGTGCATAAGATGCATACTTTATTTATATGGCTGATATATATATTGGATGCATGTTAAATTGTATGTTTTATATGTGTGATATTCTATATGTAATTTTGTGTATAATGAGACGTATGAAGTTAAAATTCCTCATTAAAATATTAAGTACATATTGAGAACGTGATTGTTATCTTCCATTATTATAAGAATAAACCACAGTTATGCTTATAGTAGGCTTGTTTGAACAAACTCAAGGCTGCTTTAACCCAAACATGTTTAATCTTATGATAGTGGGTTCTACTTAACTAAATTTGTGTTATTTGGATGAGCAAACTCATGATCATATGAATTTAGAGGCAGGGTTAGGAATAACATATTAGATATATTTTAGCAAGAGTTGTCACCTAATGAATTTGGGAGTCACATGAGATGTGACTGATAAAGTTGTTATCTACCTAATTTAAGTCTAGTTAGTTTATAGAACAAACTCAAGATCTACCATATTTGAATGGGATCCTAGCTCACTAAATGGATTAGAGTAATCTTTCCGAATAGTAGTAAGGGCTATTATTTTGAATAAAATAGTGGGAGTAACCAAATACATGAGTAAAGTCCTAATCTCATTCGGTAGTCATAGCGTATAATTAATTACTTGCTCTCCTTTACATTTATATTCTTTTTTTAGTGAAACTTTCCTTATTTAGCATAGTTCATACTAAGTTAGTGAACCCAATTTCTCGAACATAGGATATGTTTGAGAAGAGATTCAAAGTTAGAATAGAAAATTGTATGCCCATTACACAATGTTGCTATAATCCTTGTTGAGGATTCGGTGACAAAGTTTTAGAGATATATCAAAATCTTATAGATGACAATATGAATTGACATTTTGAGTTGATTAATGTCTCATAACCTTTAATGACAATAAGTGAAATGTATGCCAATACTATGATAGAAAAATACAAAAGGTTATATGATGTAAAGCTAAAAGGAATAGTACCTTGATGAAATTGTTTCACTTAATTTAGCTTACTAAAGCCATAAACATAGACATTAATTAAAGGCTTTGCCATAGTATGATAATAGTTGTCATATGAAGAAAATGATTGCATGACTTTTCTTGCCTATACGAGATATGATAGAGATCATATGTATTTCTAGTTCATGCATACTAGTATTTGATACTGAATTTAGATTCAACATTATTATAATATTTAAAGCAGATAATAGATAGATTGTTAAGTAAAAGTAGTTGATCCAGTTTTATACAAATAGTTTTTATAAGTTGGATCAAAGGAGACTTATGCTTAACATAAATGGCAAGAATACAAAGCTGGATAGCCGAGACTATCCTTTTATGCCATCTTGGTTAAATTAACAAAAGGAGAATCATAAAGTTACATACAAGGATATATGTATCCTTATAATTATGAATTGTGTGAAACTAAATTTTTGGTTTATCTATAAGAAATAAGATTCTATAGTGAAGACCTTTATAACTAAATTTACAAGAGTATGGATTTATATAAGGAGGAAAATACAATACGAGATATTGTATCATGCAATATTATTTCTTCTATAATGATGTTTAGTATAATAACTTACCTTCAGTAATTTCAATTGAATCAATTAGCAAGATTTCATATTAGATATGACACACTAATTCCTTAAGAGAGTCAAAGTTAATGATTCAATGATGTGATGCTTGGTTGAAGCATACATTATTCATTAAGTTTAGAACTAAATTGGATAATAAAAGGTTATGAGATATCCAAATGGTTGGATATAATCTTAAAGACCTATTGAACAAAATTTTTTGTTTCAATGTATACTTATAGGAGAATGGTCCTCAGATAAATAGTGGAAGTAAGATGAAATTTGAAAAGTTAAAATCTCATGACAATACATCTATTTGAAATTGTTGCCTTTATTGATACATTTGATATATAGTTGAAAGGCTACGAGATATTGAAAGATTCACTTTCATGATTAATTCAAAGCGTTTGTTTTGGAGATGATTGTGAATTTATCATGTCTGCAAGAAAGTTAGTGGACGTATAGTTTTCCTCTTCAATGGGAGTATGCAGAGACATATTGCTCATGGAGAAAAATAATTATAATTTTTAAATTGTTTAAAACATAGTTGTCCAAGAACACGATAGGAAAAGGTAACAACTTAATTCTGGGGATTAGATCTAAGAGATAGATTGGACATTGCTCATCTATTCTAAGTCCAAGTACATAGATAATGTACTAAATATGTTTAGTATTTGAGATATTAGATATTTGTGAAGTATTAAAAATATCCATTACTCTATGCATAAGTTGATAATTGAGTTCAAGGAGATAAGGATATTTATTTTAGAAGTAAATCATAATTGAGGTCTATTTACTTAGAACAATATCATTTAAGATTGGAAAGGTTTTAATTCCAAATGTTGAAGAAAACCCTAGGCCATCCGTGTTGAACAAAACCGTAGGCCATCTGTACACACAATAAAACCTGGATGAAAGTCGAAGGAGAAAACGCAAAGCCAAAAAGGAAAACAAAATTAAGGAAAAACGAAAACTTACCACACCTGCAGAGAAACAAAAGAAAACACACACAAAACCACCGTCGCCGCCGCCGCCGACGACGAGGACCAAGGAAAAAAATTGAAAGAGAAGCAGAGGACGTCTAGCGCTGAGAGAAGAGAGGAGCAGAGAAAGGCAAGGGCGGAGAGCTAAGGAAAGAGAGAGAAAACTTTGCAGAGGAAGGGTAATAGAGAAACCTTTACAGAACTCTAGGGAGAGTAATAATAAAGGCACAACATTCAATGACTAGATAAAATGGATGAACGGGATGGATTGGCGTCATATTAAATGGATGAGTTGGGATGGACAAATGGACGAACGGGATGAATTGCGTGGTCACTGCGTGAAGGTAGAAGCTTCGAGAGAGACGGGATTTAATTCAGAAACACCCAACCGTCAGATTAAATGGACGAGTGGGATGGATTGCGTGGTCGTCCATCCCAACTCATCATTAGTATATATACTTAAAGAGTATGATGCTTGACAAACATTATCCCCTTTTGAATTTCAGAAGTAACAGTCTTGGTGATGATGGAAAAGAATTAAAGGTAGCTTGTGTTGGATCGGAAAAAGAAAACATGCCTTATTTGGAGAAACGGTAGATTTCAAAACTTTTTAAGAAATCATTTTGCA